>CM074957.1:11365515-11459742 GCA_037577455.1 Pangasius macronema
TAGCATGGTTGTTGGTGCCAGACGATCTGGTTTGAGTATTTCCTGATTCCTGTTCTTGGCTGACAGGAGTTGAACCCGATGTGCTCTTCTCCTGCTGCCTTCTGCCCCAGTGTGTGTTGTGAGATGCTTTTCCACTCACCATGTTTGTACAGTGTGGTTATTTCAGTTACTGTAGCCTTCCTGTCAGCTTAAACCAGTCTGGCCATTCTCCTCTAAGCTTTCACATCGGCAAGGTGTTTCTGCCCACAGGGCTGCTTCTCACTGGATGTTTTTCCCCCCACCATTCTGTTTAAACACTAGAGACTGTTGTGCATGAAAATTCCAGGAGATCAGCAGTTTCTGAAATACTCAAATCAGCCCCTCTGGCACCAACAACCATGGCTCTTCCCAAGCATTTCCATCTACATTTGTGTTTTTTTTTTTTTTTACTGCAAATGTTAAATAAAATACTTACAGCTTTAACTCGCATGCATTTGCTTTAAAATCTGTGAAAGTTGGAGGGACATTTTCATAAACTCACAAATTGCTTAGGCTGAGGTTAATGTGTATTATACTTTGTTATAGGAAAGTCTTTCCCCTCTATTTTCATTGAATTGTTTTTCTCATTTTTAAGCAGCTAATACTGGCAAGGAAAGTCAGACATCCTGCCCAGAGAAATGCCAAAAGCCAGTCCCTGAAACCCCAAAGGAACACTCAACTAGAGAGGAGCAAACACTCATGGAGGAGGATGAAAAAAAGGTAGAAATGATGGAGGTAGACGAGAAGGCTGTGGCTAAGAGTGATGAGCTTAACAAAAATGAAACCTCTGAAAAGATGGACACGAGCACCCCTGACGTCTCTAGCCCCAGTGAAGAAAAAGGTATTGATATGGAAGCAAGTGGGCTTCAGTGGCTTCTTGTTTGGTTTCCAATGTGTCAGTGAAAATGGAGAATTTCATTTTGTCTTTTGTATTGTGGGTATGCTATAGAAGTGTATAGAGAAATACTATATTTTGAACCATATAACTCTAGCTAATGTTTCCCTGCATTTGTTTCACATTTGCAGTTAACGATAGAAGCACACCATCACCTTTGAAGAATGATCAGTGTGTGAAAGGGGAAACTATTGATTGTGAAGAGTCCAAAGTCTGTGCAGCAGGTCAGCCTCAGGCATCAATTGAAGATGATGTTGTCAATGTCAGTCAGGGCTTTCAGCTACGCACAGCTTACAAGAAGAAGGGCAAAGGATCGAAGCTGGACGGTCTTCTGGAGCGGCGGGTCAAGCAGTTTGCATTGGAGGAGAGACAGAGGCTGGAGAAGCTCAAGCAAGTTCCTGCCTCAAAACCTACCACTGAAAATGGGACAAAGGATAAGGAAAAGACCAGTCCATCTCTGAACCAAGAGCTTAAAACTGAAGGACCTTCTTTTGAAGCTACAAAAACTGTTCTGCCTGATAAGGCAGCAAACCCAGTGGTGAAGGAAAAAGATCCTGTAGTACAAAAGCTTGAGTTTGACCAAGATGAGCAGGTGACACATGGTTCTTCAGAACGGGCTGAAAATCTTGATGTCAGACAGGGATCCAGTATAAAGACTGAAGCAGCTGCGTGTCTTGCAGAAAACGAGCAGAAATTAGCACCAGAACCAGAGCACAAAACAGGGAATGGCACATTAATAACAGACGCTGAGCTTAATGGAGGTTCTCGGAAAGATTTGGAAGGCGGCCTTAACTTAAACAGCAAAATGGCGTGTCTGAAATTTGAGGGTACAGAGAAGAAGGATACAACTGAAAACAGTTCTTCCATGGGAGAGAATGGCTTAAGTATAGAAACAAACTTGCCAGTTCATGTCAATGGCAGAGATGGTTCAATGGATTCTCTGCCCACGAATATGACCAATAATATCAACTCGAAAGAAATGAAGCAGGGTGAAGAGGAGGAGACAAAAATGCTTCCCTCCAAGGATCCCATAAAATCACTAATGAATGGTGACCTGTCTCAAGACAGCCAAGACGAGAAAGCTCAGCCTAAAGAGGAGACCCGGATGGACAAGTCAAACTTGGAGTATCTGCCTTCTCAGAAGGCTGCCAGACTGGACGGTAACTCTGAGGGCATAGCTGATTCTGCTATTAGTTCTTCTCCCTCCCAGCTTTCCCCAGCAGAAACTGTAAAGTCAGATGGGCTTAGTAATAGTACCAAGGTATCACCAATGGAGACTGAAGAGTCCAGGTTGAAAACTTTCAGCCCATCGCCCATTCTGTCAATGGAGGAGTCCAGCCTAAGCAGTGATGTTGCTGAGAATAGCACTAACAGTGGTAGCGGGGTCCAGACCATAATTACACAGGTCACCACTACTACCACTACAACCACTACAGTGTCTGAGTCACAAACTGTTGAAACATCCAGCTTGCCCGATGGTACCACTAAAAGTAAAGCTTCTTCAACATTGACATCAGCTGAATCAGAAGTGGAATCCACCATGTCAGTCTCTACTCTGTCCACTACAACTACCACCACAGTAACCAAGGTTACAAACCCATCCCATGGAGCCAAAATTACAGAGCAGAGCAAGACCGTTGTCACAGCAACATTTACTGATGCTAAATCAGCACCCTCAAGTACCTCTGTGACCTCCATCACCCTGAGTAAGGAGTACTCCACCAGAGACAGAGTGCGGTTATTGAAGTTCTCCCGCTGCAAGAAGACCCGGTCTGGTACGGCTCTGCCTTCATATCGCAAGTTTGTAACAAAGAGCAGCAAGAAGAGCATTTTCGTTCTTCCGAACGATGACCTAAAGAAGCTTGCGAGGCGAGCGGGTATCCGTGAGGTGCCTGTCTTTAATTACAACGGGTTCGGTCGAAATCTGTAGACCGGGATAGGTAGGGGTTCCGGGTGTAAACCTTAGTGTACCTCCAGACATTGATAATAGTATGAGAGATTTTTGAAATTCAGATAAGATTTAATACTCTTACTATTGTACTATTAGATCCTCGCCCTTCTGTTTCCACACCTAGTGCAAAAATTCCAAACCTTGCTCTGGGGGAACCCCCTGTTCTGTGTATTTTAGTGTTTTCCATGCTCTAATACATCTAATTCAACTAATCCGCAAATTAACAGCCATTCCTGAGATGAAATGGGTAAGTTGGGAGCAGAGAAAACACATTTTACACGTCCTGGTCCCCATGAGGTCCTCGTCCTAACCCTCGGACACATGATCGGATAATTAGATCAACAAGAAGTTCTTTCTTTTAACTGCCATGAATCCTTTTCTTAAAATAGTCCCATTTCTCTTTTCATAGGTACCGGCTTCAGACAGTAAAGTCTTTGGCTGGAGTGAGTCTGATGTTACGCCTGCTTTGGGCGTGCCTCAGGTGGGATGATATGTCAGTAAAGCCCTCTCCTGCTGTTGGAACCACGCGCACGGGTTAGTAAACATTATCTGTTATCAGTGTATATATTATAACTACAGTAGAACTAAAAAGTGCTTAATTATATTTATCTTCATCAACAGAAACATCTGACACTGAGATAACGACAACCGAGATTATTAAGCGAAGAGATGTGGGACCTTACGGTATCCGCTCAGAGTATTGCATCAGGAAAATTATTTGCCCCCTGGGCGTGCCTGAGACTCCCAAAGGTAATGCAGACTCAAAGTAAGATATAAGAAGAAGCTAGCTGCTGGATGTTTTTGTTCCTTTCGCAGCCTGTCACCACTGAAATGCCCTTTTAACTGCAAGTTGCTGCTGATGATTTTATCCATTTAAGTTGTAGTGAACACTTCATGTACATAGCTTCTTATCTGCCTCTATTCAGAGACCCCCACACCCCAAAGAAAGGGTCTGCGCTCAAGTGCTCTGCGGCCCAAGAAACCAGAGTCCTCTAAGCAGACTGGGCCTGTTGTGATGGAGAACTGGGTGCCAGAGGAGGAGCTGGAACTGTGGGAGATACGGGCCTTTACTGAAAGGTGATGCTGTCTGCTGATACATCTGTGAAAGACAGATTTGACCGCTTGTCAAAATCAAAACCCTCTTGATACTTTTATAGATATACTGGATCAAATTTATTTATTTATTTATTTTAAATAAATAACAATTTGTGCCAGTCTGATATCTTGTATTTTAATGCTGGTTACTTATTCCTCTGATTTTTCTACAGAGTTGAGAGGGAAAAGGCACAAGCAGCAGACCCAACCAAGGTTAGTGTGCAGAAGACAGCTGAGGAGGTCAAGGCCCAGTTGGAAGCTCAACTAAAGCAGCAGAGACTGGCAGCCCAACAGGTGGGAAATTAGACATGTGCCCACATGAGGGCGATCCGTTAAGAATTGAAAAAAAAAAAAGATTTTCATGAATTTTTTAATTAAAATTTTTGGAGGGCCCTCAGTTAAAATAGACTTTGCTGTCACATGCTTTGCTATTGTACTATTTTACTGTAATTAAGGGTCCAAAAATAATTCCTCGACCACTTCTTCTTCCTCCACAAAACACAATTGGCAGCCATTTTTAAACAAAACGTATACACAGAATTTGTTACATTTATAGTACACGTTTGGTACTACCACTTTTATATAATTTTCTTAAAACTCTGGTCATACTGCATGGATACAAAAGACCAGTGATGTTTTAGGGTGTTGACCATGTGGGATAAGGTGAGTTATAGCTTTTATTTACAGTTGGTGATTTTCAGCATTTTTAATATTCTTGAAGTTCAGTGAATGCTTTGGTTTCACTTTCCTCTGAAGTGTGCAGCTTTGAACTGCCTTTAAAAACTACTTTTTGAAACTGTTCCTAGGTCCTTTATCTGACTTGGATTAAAAATTCAGTCCAGAGTTTTGGTACTGTCTGGTCTAAAACAGTATACAATACATATCTATAATGACTACTCTACAACAAGTTTAACTCACCCCAAATGACAGTGGTTGTGTAGTGGTTTCTCACCGATCTTTTCTATAATTACATTGTAGAAACGTTTGGAGCAGCAGAAAACTGGAGTAACCACAGTCCAATCCAGCTTGAGCAGTACACCTACCAGCACTGCATCTTCCACCCAGAAGGTGGTGGTAGGTTCTCTGACCAGTCCTGTCACCCCTGGGACAAAAGTGGTACTTGCCACCAAGTTAGGTACTCCGGTGCAATTTCAGCAGGGCAAGAACTTCCAGCAGTCCTTTGCCTCCTGGGTCAAGCAGGGCCAGACAAGCAATACAGGTCAGTGATTTTGGTATTAAGAGGGAAACGTGGTGATGTGTCCATTATTAAGCTTCTCCATTGATAGTTGAACTAAGACATTGATGTTGTCTTGTTCGCCTGGTCACACATTGTGTTTTTTGTTCAGCATACAGCGAGTTTATGTGTGCTTTGGCTTTATATTTTGCCTCTCCAGTTTGTTTTGTAGTCAAATGCATGGATGCTATCAAAGCAGTTTGAAATGGTAGAATGCATATGTTCTAAATCAGTGGTGCCCACTTATCCAGTATCCATACACATGGAGAATGAGCTAAATTAATTACATGAGAAAATGGCAAAAAAAAAAAAATCCTTGTACCTGGCTGAAATAAACGTCTAACGAGTTATGTTGGATGTTGCGTTAAATTTAATGAGTGGATGGTTGTGGGCACCACTGCCACACACCAATTTTGCTGTGGCTGTTTTATGGAGGTGACCATTGGTCATGTGTCTTGCAGCCTCCACTACTTCCGTTACCACAGTGGCAGCGAGTAGCGTCAGCACGTCTGGGCAAACGTTCCAGATTGCTGCTGCCTCAGGCTTGATGGCTGGCAATGTCATCACCGCCAAACTGCCTCTGCCGGCCAACAGCAAGATAGTCACAGTGAACGTGCCAACCACGCAAGGAGGTAGGGCAGGCCTCTGCCCATACTGGCATGCTTTCTTTAATTAGGCCTGCCCGCACACAAACACAGCCACATTAGCAACTCCTGTCAACCAAATGATGATGCGGCAGGGGGTTTGGCCATTGTTTTCAGGCATCCGTTTATCCAAGAATCTGTTTTTCAAAAGTACTGCATGGTATTATGATAAATTGAAAAAATTAGCAAGACTTTCTGTAGTAGATGTGAATTCGGTAGCACCTTGTAGAACCTGTTCCTGTTTCTTTGAATCTGCCTGTAGGAATGTAATTAAACTCAAGATTGTTGCTGTTTGTGTACTATTATGAAAATAGAAGCTATTGGCTAAAAATTGTTGATTGCCAAGTTCTTATTGTCATTTTTGAAGAGGGGAAGATGATGTTAAAGTGCCAACCAATTATGTCCACTGAGTTTTGTCTGACCTGTGGGCACATTCTGTTTTTGCAGGTGTTGTCCAGGTGCAGCAGAAGGTTGTGGGCATCATTCCATCCAGTACAGCACCCACGGCTCAGTCATTCTCCTCATTCCAGCCCCGTTCGGGCAATGTCAGCATCCGACCCAACACCAGCACCTCTACACAGCAGGTGTGCTTTACTTTGTGCATTCCTTTGGATATGTTGATAAAACTTCACTGTATTTTCCACAATGATCGTAGAATTATTGAGTACGTAATTAGCAAAATAATTACTGTTGTGGTTTGTAAAAGGGATTCATCTATGAAAGACAATGTTGTGCTATTTTACTTCTGATAACATTATATTACTGGGGATGAAATACTGATTACCAAACTAAGTACTGTGAATTTGTTTTTCTTTGTGTAGGTCACCACTACTGGAACCGCTGTCCGGCCTGGGATGACGGTGGTTCGTTCACCCCTCCAACAGGCCACAACTTTGGGCAAGACCATCATACGCACACCTCTAATGGTTCAACAAGGTATTCTTCTTTGCCCACTTTCCCTGCCTAATTGTTCCATTCTATACCCAACAAGTTNTTTTTTTTTTGCTAGTTTTTGTTTAATTGTCTCCCAGGTCAGGGTCAGCAGGTGGTAACTCAGATCATCCGAGGAACACCTGTATCAAAGGCTGTGAGCAGCAATACTCCAACGCAGGTGGTGGGTTCTCCCCCTCGACCCTCCACCCCCGGGCAGCCCCAGACTCCACAGACCCCCAGCAGCACCCGACCACAGCAAGGCCAAGTTAAACTCACCCTTGCTCAGCTAACGCAGCTCACTCAAGGAGCTCAGGTTTGTACATATTTGTGTTTGTACTTGTTTTCTTCATTTATTTCACTTGGTGGCATATCTTAGCTTTTAGCCATCTCACTTTCCAGTTCTTCCAGTGAGAATTTTACAGTTAAACTAAGTCCAGTACCTACTAGGGACATATTCCATATGTGTTCTTTTTTTGTTTTGTTTTGTTTTGTCTGTCTACTTAAAGAGAGAGAAATTCATGAAATGTAACAAAGATACGATTGTTTCCTTTGATGGTTTCCTATTTCGATCACTTCTGACTCAAGCTCCATTATTTTGCAAAAATCAGAGTNATACTGGGAGCAGGGCTGTTAAAGCACATATCTGAAGGCTTCTGTGTAAAATAAATGCACTCAATCCTTCACTAGAGAGACAACACTGAGAATCAGACCTTACAAATATAGTTTTAGAGGGAAGGTAGTGATGGACAGTTTACCAGTAGGCTATAAATGCGAAACCAGAGAAATCCTGTTTCTACTTCAGTAGTGGAAAAACGATGTAGCTGGAAAAAAGGCAACTGATATATTTGTGTTAATACATAACTTAATACAAAACTGTGCTTTTGTTGCTGTGGCTTTTTTTCCCCATATTCACATTTATATCATTGTTTTGCTTTTGTAGTTGTCCCCAGTGCAGTGCACTTGGCATTGAGTGTCAAGTAAAACTCCTTCAAACATATTAAACATCAACCAATGTTCCTCGCCTAATAGCAAAAATTAAGAAACATGCTGTTAACTTTATCTTTCAGATCAAGCTGTCAAGGTGACTCCTTTATTTCACATTTCCCATGACTCATCCATTCAGTTCGAAAGGTGTTTGAACACAGGGGAATGACAACATTTAAAAAAAAAAAAAAAAAAAAAGTAACTGGCGTTTTTGCTGTGCTTTATATATTTGTCATGAGGATTAATTTTTTCATTCCAAATTTTCCAAACTTTAAATCTGTACCCATTGTATCAGAAGTATTCAGTTTATGCTATGGATAAAGTACCATCCTGGGTAAGATCTCCTAAATAGCCATTAGAGTGCCCAATGTCTCGTTTTTGTTTCTTTGTGAACTAACAGAGCAAACATATTTAATGATCACCTCAGTCGAACCATCTTTTTCTACTTCTTTATAAAGGGTGGAAATCCAGGTTTGACTGTGGTAATTCAGGGTCAGGGGCAGACCACAGGGCAGCTGCAGGTCATCCCACAGGGTGTGACTGTGATCCCGGGTCCTGGTCAGCAGCTCATGCAGGCAGCTATGCCAAATGGCCAGGTCCAGCGCTTCCTCTTCACTCCTATGCCACCAGCTCCAGCTACTCCAGCTCCCATTGTATCCACACCCAGCAGTTCAGCCACTCCCGCTAGCAGCAGCACAGCTACCACCACCACCGCCGGACCTACAACGCCAACGCGGCCAGGTAAGATATATGATATGTCTCTGATTGTGGTTATTCTTTAGATTGAAGGATTTTGAGTGAGATAGATAGAGTACTTTATTGATCCCTGAAGGAACTTGTTTTAAGGCCAGGTCAAGATGAAGTTGCTAGACCTAGCTTCAGGATAACTAAAGAATAACAGCTTTGGTTGTATAAAAGTCCAATAGTGTGTGTGTTTGGGTCTGATTCTTCTCCAGCAATACAACCTGCAGCCCAGGTCTCACCCATCATCCAACCCTCCAGCCTTCCTTCATCTCCACCCTCTCTTTCTAAACCTCAACCTACGTTACAGCCAACCACCACATCCCAAACACCAACATCATCTGCTCCAGTTCCTGCTCTGCACACTCCGTTTTGTTCACCGCAGGCCCTGCTGCAAACACAATCCCAAATCCAACCCCAAACTCAGTCACAGCCACAAAGCCAGTCCCAAGCCCAACTACATCAGCCACAAGCCAAAACCCAACCACAAATTCAAAGCCAGCTACAGCAACAACCCCAAATCCAGCCCCAACCCCAACTTCAATCCCAGTTGCAGCATCAAGTTCCATCACAACCCCAATCACAACTCCAAATCCAGTCTCAACAGCAACCCAAACTCCAACCCCTACAGCAACTTCAACCTCAGCAGCAGACTCAAGCCCAGCCACAACTTCAAACCCAACAGCAACTCCAACNCAACTCCAACTTCAGCCTCAGCAGCAACTCCAACCCCAGGCACAACTTCAGGCTCAACAGCAGCCCCAACCCCAGGCACAACTTCAGCTTCAACAGCAAACCCAACCCCAGCCACTGCTTCAGCCTCTACAACAAATCCAACCCCTGCCACAGCTTCAGTCTCAACAGCAATCCCAGCTCCAACTTCAGCCTCAACAGCAATCCCAGCTCCACCTTCAGCCTCAACAGCAATCCCAGCTCCAACTTCATCCTCAGCAGCAATCCCAGCTCCAACTTCAGCCTCAGCAGCAATCCCAGCTCCAACCACAGCCTCAGCAGCAATCCCAGCTCCAACCACAGCCTCAACAGCAATCCCAGCCCCAACCACAGCTTCAACAGCAATCCCAACTCCAACCACAGCCTCAACAACAATCCCAACTCCAGTCACAGCCTCAGCAGCAATCCCAACTCCAACCACAGCCACAACAACAACTCCAATCACAGCCACAGCTTCAGTCCCAACAGAAACTCCAACCACAGCCACAGATTCAGCCCCAACAGAAACCCCATCTCCAGCCACAACTTCAAACCCAGCAGCAACCCCAACTCCAATCCCAGTTGCAACATCAGCCTCAACAGCCACAACTCCTGCCTCAACAGCCATCCCATGTCCAACCGCAGCCACAAATACAGCCCCAACCTCAGTCTCATTTGCCTGCTCAAACCCCAGTCCAGCCCACTTCCCCCTTACCTGTTTCTCATGTAGCCCAAGTGACCTCCCCTCCAACACAGGTAGCCTCCATTGCTGTAGCACCACAGGTAACCCAGACCACGGTAACTCAGGTTCGGCCTCAGATCCAGCTCCCTGCCCAGCTTCTTAGTGTTCCAGGGATCCAGCAACAAGTCCTGTCCCACATTCAGAACCAAGTGGCAGCACAGCTCCAGGCCCAGGCCCAGCATGGTACCCTTCCCCAGCAGATCAAGCTGCAGCTGCCTATCCAGATCCAGCAGCAGGGTGGAGGTCAGGTGCAGACGCATCAGATCCAAAATGTGGTGACTATTCAGACAGCCAGCGTCCAGGAGCAACTCCAGCGCATCCAGCAGCTGCGAGATCAGCAGCAGCAGAAGAAGAAGCAGCAAGAGGCTAAGAGGGAGCAGGCTCAACAAGCTGCCAGTCAGAGTGAGCTGCTGCAGAAGCAGGTACAGAATGGGTAGATGCTCCTAACCACAGTGACTAAAAAAATCTGCACCTGGAAAACTGGAAGATTTAAAAAGCTATTAGATAATCAAGTTCAAATGAATGTAGAGCAAATAAACATTTTAAAATGTAAGGTATTAAAATGTAAGATATTTTGCAAGGAAGTTTTATGCTAATTTAGAAGACTATTGGCAATGGTTTCACTCTGGTTTCTGGTGCTGTTTCAGGTGGTCATGAAGCAGAATGCAGTCATAGAGCACTTAAAGCAGAAGAAAGCCATGACTCCTGCAGAGAGGGAGGAAAATCAGAGGTATTACACTCTTTGCATCCATATTCTGACCCAGCCTTTTTGATCTGTTGCTTACCTTACTCATGTCGGGTGTATGCTCTTCGTGCAGGATGATTGTGTGTAACCAGGTGATGAAGTTCATACTGGATAAGATTGACAAAGATGAAAAGCAGGCAGCCAAAAAGCGAAAGCGGGAGGAGTCAGTGGAGCAGAAGCGCAGCAAACAGAACGCCAGCAAACTCTCGGCTCTGCTCTTTAAACACAAAGAGCAGCTGAAAGCTGAGATCCTGAAGAAGAGAGCACTGCTGGATAAGGAGCTACAGGTGGAGGTGCAGGTGAGAACATTGTGATCTTCCTAACATTAGTAAACGGAGGTATACGTGGTAATTACATTTCCCAATATTACAATAACACTTTACATTCTCTTTAAATCATGTTTTTACTTCAGATTATCCTTAGTTAATTGATAGAGTTGAAAGTGAACACATGGAAGCCATTTTAATTGGTCATTGCTACAGTATTTAACTTTTTTTTTTTCTTTTCCACTCTTACATACCTGTTTCCCCATTGCTCTCAGGAGGAGCTGAGGAAAGATCTGAGCAAGCTGAGGAGAGAGAAGGAGAAAGCCGTCCGACGTCGTAGAGTTCGTCGACGGTGTCGGTAATCACGGGTCCGCCGGAGTGAGAGCTGTGTGGGGAGGTGTCAGACTTCGCCCCCCTCCAGTCATAAGCGCAAACGAGACGAGGAGCGTGATGCAGCCTTGTCTAAGAGCAAGAAGAAGAAGATGATCTCCACCTCGTCGAAGGACAGCAAGAGAGACACCAAACTGTACTGTGTATGCAAAACACCCTACGACGAATCCAAGTAAGGACTTAGCAAAGTTGTTCTAGAAAATTTTGTGTGTGCATGAGGTGATTTTTTCTCGAAAATGGAAATTGTTGCTCATAATCAAATAAAGTAGCTAGAACAGACAGACGCTCTTTCGGCTGCTTCCGTTAGGGGTTGCCACAGCGGATCATTGGTCCGCATATTTGATTTGGCACAGTTTTTAGCGACCTACGGGAAGGACTGCGTTGGGAGGGGTTAAAATCCGGGCTTGGGACCGGCACTGAGAGCGCACTGTTGCACACACCCCAGTGGTGGCCTGGGTGGGAATCGAACCCGGGCCACAGCGGTGAGAGTGCTGTGGCCTAACCACTAGTCCACCCCCAGATAAAGTAGCTAGAACCTGGTTAGAAATAAGGCAATTATGCTAAGTGGTCCTAAAAAATTAGTATCAGTATTTTTCCAGACGTCAGTTATAAGTATATGGTAAAAATGTTATTGTTTTGTTACTTGGTTTACAGGTTTTATATTGGCTGTGATCTCTGTTCAAACTGGTACCATGGTGAGTGTGTGGGCATCACAGAGAAGGAGGCCAAGAAGATGGATGATTACATCTGTATGGAATGTAAAAGAGCACAGGAAGGCAGCTCAGAGGAGCTCTATTGCATCTGCAGAACACCATACGATGAGTCCCAGTATGTGATGGGTTTCTTTTTTTTGTCTTTTCTTTATTTCTTATACAAGCCATTTTAACATGGCTAATGATGAAATAAATTGTGAAACAAATCAGCTTTTTTTGTTCACAATGTACATTTTGAATATTGGTTTATATATATACTGTGTGTGTGTGTGTGTACATATACACACACACAGATATATACAGACATATCCAGGTCAAGCTGAAGATTGGACTTGGACTAGGTTTCTGGGTTAGTTTTAAAGGCTAATAGAAGCATCTGATTTTGTTTTAGGTTCTACATTGGCTGTGACCGCTGCCAGAACTGGTACCATGGACGCTGTGTAGGCATTTTGCAGAGTGAGGCGACTCACATTGATGAATATGTGTGCCCTCAATGCCAGTCTACAGAAGAGGCCATGACCGTCCTGTCCCCGCTCACAGATAAGGATTACGAGGGTTTGAAGCGAATCCTCCGCTCCTTACAGGTGATTATGGCTAGTTGGAATAAAATAAGGATTTGTTTTTTTTTTAAACACTATGTAAGTGCTGTGGTGTTTTTTTTATTTTGAAATGTTAAGTCAGTTTGTAATTGTCCTATCTGACAATCAGGCCCACAAAATGGCATGGCCATTTCTGGAACCAGTGGACCCTAATGATGCTCCAGATTACTACGGAGTCATAAAGGAACCAATGGGTAAGAGCATTCCTGAGTATTTAAAGAATTTGTCTTAAGCTTGAAACTTACCAGGGGTTTGTATCTTGTGGCAAAAACAACTGTGAACTGTCCTGGAAAAGTGTGTATGCATACATTTGTGTATGCATATTTAGGGGGTTAATATCACGACACTTTATTATAATATGTGTGTTCTTATCGTAACCTGTTTTGACATAAAAACCGAAAAGAGTGTCTCCATAAGTATAATAAAAATGTTTTTTGTTGTTTTTTTTAAACAGTGTATGTAAAATGACAATTTTAACTAGCTGCTCTCATATGCAGAGAAGCAAAGTGAGCAGGAAAGACATTTCAGTTACTGTGGTTGGGGTAGAAGAGGAGCTGACATATCGTCTCTCGAGTAGGATTAAAAGATTAACATGTACCTGATTACTTCGTCCAATACATGGTTGACGCGACATACGTGTGCACTTATTAAAGACGTAAAATCCTTCATGTCCTGTTCTCGCCTGTAGATCTATCCACAATGGAACAGAGGATACAGAAACGGTTTTACAGCAAGCTGACGGAATTTGTAGCGGACATGACCAAAATTTTCGACAACTGCCGCTACTACAACCCCAGCGACTCACCTTTTTACCAGTGTGCCGAGTTCTTGGAATCCTTCTTTGTACAGAAGCTCAAAGCTTTCAAAGCAAGCAGGTAAGAGTGGCTTTTGGGGAAACACAATTTTTTATTTGTGCTTTTATTTTCACTTTCTTCCTCTCTCTTAGATCTTAGCGTGTGTGTGTGCGCGTGTGCACGTGTGTGTGTGTGTGTGTGTGTGTGTGTGTGTGTGTGTGTTGACATTTAAGTGGTGGTATGGTTTTAAAGTCCCCATGAAATCAAAATTGGTGTTTTAGAGCATGGTGGACAAATCTGTTGGCACTATAGACACAAATAAGCCAATATTTATTTTTAAAAAGTGATAAAAATGTGTTTTGTAGACGTTAATGTATTTTCATTTTACACCAATAATAAAGACACTTCTACCACTTTATATAAATAAGTAGGACATGAACAGATTAGACGCAGGTTAGTTTACGAGACTAAAACACCTTTGTCCCGCCCCTATAAACAGACTGGGCGAGACATGTTGCTCTACCGTAGCAGCTAGTTAGCACCGATAATGGGTTGTTGATGTAGTTGTATTTGTGTAGCCAAAATTGTATTGTACACTTAAATAATGAGCCTAATATTTGAATCATTGGATCATGTTCATAAAATGGTGGTGAGGGAAGGGGGCAGTGTTTCTCGAATGCTACACTCCCTTCCTGACTTCCTGTTTCAAAAGGAAATGCATTGACACGTGGAATCAAATCACAGCTCTCATATCAGTTTATCGGGCACTTTATACCCAAGCTTGAAAGAGTATTTCGATGACCAGACTCCAATTGTACACTTACACCGATCGTACACTTAGGCAGACGAATGTAGTACACAAGTTGAGTGTCTTTATTAGAACTGTCCCATGCGCTTTTCCTCCATCTCAGTGTTGTGCACGTCATTCACTCCACTCATTCTTCTCTTGCAGATTGATGTCTTGAGTCTGACGTATAGCTGGCATCTATGCTGAAGGGGTGGAGTTTCTCTTTTATAGATACACGGAACTTGCTGTTTTACGAGCAGCTGAAACTCCACACGATTTTTATATTTAAGTTAATTCAGTAATTCTTTTCTTCCGAAGGGGGGGGGAGCTCATTCAAAGCCAAAAGTGTCTCAAGCATGGCTTCACTGACAATCACAGAATGGCAGCCATGTTGTTAAATGATGAATACAAGAGATGTGTCTTAAGTGCATACAAGGTTATGTGGATTTTTTTAAAAAAACCCTCTTGTTAATAATGTTCACGTATTAGTTATTATGATATTTTATTTGTATATGCCTAACGATGATGCCTTGTTTTCCTCAAATGTGTTTACTTTGGCACTGGTAAAATATTTTGTATATTTTATTGTAAGATGGATTGGATTAGTCTCTTATGCTGCCTTTTCCGGTTCGTCCGCTTGTCCTGGACTGATGCGTTGGTTTATCATGTTGTTCTCATAGGTGAATAAATCTTTGCTCATCATTCATCTGCAATATTTTGTCAGTCGAACAATAATAAAAAGGTTGTATTTAAAATGTGTCTCTTGGTAGATTCTGCTTTGAAATCCTTTTGTGAAGGATTTTATGTTCTAAAAATGGTGATACAGAATTGGAGAATTGAATATTTTGTGTAGAGTTGCTATACAGACCTTACCGTGACATTTCGCTTTGAATTTTTTATTTTTTATTTTGTTAGCAAAATGCCAGTGACCCATATCATATTTAGCTGCAAAATTACTTACAGAAATGCAGAAAAGGTTCAATTCTGGAAATGCTGCAAAATGACAGAAGGGCTTTCCTTTCCAACATGGCTGCCATGTCCACTCATTTCCCATATCATCACCCTCCTGGCGTTACATACATGTCCTTCTGCTATCTGTCTCATTTCATTTTGTTTGTCTCGTGTTTTTTTTTTTTCTTCTTTCTTACTTTCCCTTCCTTCTCGTGTCATATCCACTGTTCAATAAAAACATCAAACAGCTTCACTTCAGTTTGCTCTCTTTTGTATTCTGTAGGTCTCATAACAACAAACTACAGTCTTCAACTTCATAGAATGCAACCACACGTGGTGCTAACGCACGTCTCTAAAGGATATGTTTGGGGGGAGGGGGGGACTCTGAACAGTCGATCCAAGGGAACCAGGCATCTTCTATGTCAAGGATGCCCTACACATTCTCCATTGTCTTTCTCTCTCGACCCAAACTGACGGTTCTTCCCCAGTCGACCAGCAACGCACATGACTGCAGTGTTTAAAGCAGCGTCTCTTTGACACGCCCTGCTCTCTGACTGGAGTGAACAGGCAGCCGAGGGATTACATGAAGCATTTTGTAACATTTGTTACCTCAAAGCAATGACTTTTGGATGGAACTCCGTGTTTTTTTAAAATCATGTTTGCATAATCCAGGGTCCAGGTCTACATATACCTTTCATGACAATAGACAATGACATGTTTTCATGTGATGTGCAAGAATTAGGTGGATCCTGGACACAACTGACTGTGTTTGAAAAGCAGTTGGTTTTGTGGTGGATTAGAGTTCAGGATGCCTGAAAGAGCAAACTTTATCCAGATGCAGGTTTTTAGCTGTTTCATGACGAGTGACTGAAGCAGCTGAAAACCAAGATCAGTCGGGAGGCATTCTGTTTGTATGTCTATTCTTCCTTTTTCTTTCTTTTTTTGTAATACTCGACTTCTTTATAACTACATATACTTAGCATTTATTTACCTTTCTCAAGAGAAAGGGTGTGACTACTTGCAGAGGACTTTTTTTTCTTTTTTTTTTTAAATCTGAATTGTGTAGTATTTCTGTTATGGCTATCCTGAGTAGGGCTTATGACCATAAGATTTTATATATTTAAAAGGTGTGAATGTTTCATTTGTATTTTACCAACTGTGCCAAGTTGACATGTATTCTCATTGCCTTACAAATTATGTGTAAATTATGTCCATACACTGATAATTGAACAGGCACAACTAGGATATAACCCATTAAAATTAGTTTAAAAAGAGGTCAGATAATATAAAGTATTTTGGTAATTATATACAAATCAGCAAACATTCCATAATACCAAATTCTGTAGATTTTATACCATTTTTGGCCATTGTAATAAAATGTTATAAAGTTAAAACTGACAGGAGAATGCTGGCTAATTAGCTGGTATTGTTTGCCATTCCTACTTTGGACATTTTTATGCTGAAAGCGCGAATCGAAATGGACGACGCGTTAATATCACAGCTCTGACTGTAGCACTGGCTGTAACACAAGTCTCAGGTTTTTATTAATGCGCTTGTTCTAATATCTTGTCATTTCTATAGTAACAACTCGTTCACAGGGAATTATATACAATCTAACCCTAATGTGCTGTTATTTAACAGTTAAAATGGTGATGCTTTCCGTAAAGAGATGTTTATTCAACGTTTATGAGAGGAGGCCCCAGTGTCAGCCTTCAGGAACCAGTTTATTGTGGCTATTACATAAGTCATAGCAGGAGTTAAATTGTTTTGCTGCTATAAATGAGTAAAAAGTATGATGTTCATGACTCATTAATAAATTATGTTAATATTTTTTATTATCATATTGATCATTGGCAGTTACTATGAGAGAGATAAAGCATGCTGTTATAGAAAAATAATCAACTTTGCTTCACATCAGGCCACATCTCAGCTTATTTTCCTCTACCAGCACACAGGGATTTATTCTTTACTTAAGTCCATCTAGAAATGTACAGTACTGGGCTAAAAAAAAAAGGGCCAAGCCCAAAATGGTCAAATGTTATGCTTTTAATGAAATCAACAACAAATCATTGGTTAGGAAATTAGCCAAAATTGAACAAATAGATAAAGTAACTTGTTATGGGATAGCTTTTCTCTTTAATTTCTTTAAATGTTTAAGGTAAACTTGCGGACAGCTTTTTATTCTTTCTACTCAATCACAACAAGGTAAGTTACAACTACCGAAGTTTGTCAACTCATCAATTTTTTACAAAGGGCCAAAGTTTGTGTTTAATGTGAGGCTAAATATTCTCTATAGGGTTTTAATCTGGACTCTGACCAGGTCAAAACATGAGCCTGATGGGCTTGTTCTTAAGCCACTTTTTGGTGGTCTTTGCAATGCGGCAGGAGCATTGCCTTATTGAAAAATAACATCAGATCTTTCCTCTTTACAAAATGACTTTTCAGTTGTGGGAAGCAAGCCTTTCTGCATTATTCTCCTGTATGCCAAAGCAGCAATAGAATTTTCACAGTGAAGCAGCTCACCAGTACCAGCAGCTGAAAAGGTTCCTCACACCATGACACCTCTTCCCCATGCTTAACTGTGGTAGAGACGCATTCACTATTGTATTTCTCACCAGAGAAATCAGGATTCATCACTCTACACAACTCTGATCAACCACTCTGAATCAAACTTCATTCTGTCTGATGTTTTTGAGACAGCAGTGGCATTTTAACACATCTTCTAAACACAAAGCCTGCATTAGATAACCATTAGACAGCCAATTTGGGCTTGGCCCTTTTTTTTTTTTTTTTTTTTTGCCTAGAAGTGTAATTATCATCTTTTCCTCAGACTCTTACATTCAAGGGAAAGTCATATGCACATATACTAGAAAAGGTTATTATCATTTACTTTGAAAGTGCTGCAAAATGTCTTTATTTTCTTTCTTTTTTTTGGTTTTTAAGTTTTTAGTTTTTAATTGTTCATATTTGTTTCACCACACAAAGTCTAGAAAACAAATACTGAGTGTGAACACAGTCACCCTGGAAGTACGGTAAGCACTGAGAGTACTCTGGGTTAGATGTGTACTCTGGAACCTTACTCTATTGTCATTATATATATATATACACACAGTACTGTGCAAAAGTCTTACACGCATGTAAAAAAAAATACTGTAGTGCAAAAATGCCTTCAAAAATAATGAATTTAAATGTTTCTACATTTAAAAAAATGCTATAAAGAGCAGTAAACAAAAAAAATGTTTCGCTTTAAAAAAATAGTAGGCCTAGGTACCATTTCTGCAGTTTTATAAGGAAATTAGCTGCAAGTTTTTACTGAGCATCTTACAGAAGCAGCCACAGTTCTTCTGGAGATTTTGACTGTCACTCTTACTGAGTTTACTTATTGTACTGAATCAGCAGTGTAGAAGTCTATATAGTATATATACACACATATATCCAATATACAAATTGGAGTGATCAGACAATTATTAAATAAAAGCATCATTAAATATAAGCATCCTGCTTATTTTTTTTTAATATATTTTAGAATAAAACACGCAGTCACCCAAATTAGCCCCAAAATAAACGTGACTTGATGAAAATAAGCAAAAGTAGAACTACAGTGTGCGTGTACAGAAGTTTAACTGTAACGTGAATCTCCTTTAATACCATTAGTCTTCTCAAAGTCAAACTCGGGAAATCTCGCGATAATAAGCGTGATTTGCGCTAACGCCCCGCCCCTGTGCGGCGTGTGATTTTTCAAACCAGTCCAATCGCGCGCTGCTTTTGCTCAAACAGACCAATAGGAGCGTCCTCGGGCCGTTAAATTTCCAGACATGACGAAAAGAGATGACGTGTAAAGGAGACCTCCTTCTGCCATTCCTGGGAAGCAGTTTTAAATATACGTTATATATATATATATATATTTATATTTAAAAAATAATAAGAATGTTTTTCGTTTTGAATATAAAATTGACTAATTTTTCTCTATAAATGACACGCCGGAAGTTTTATAACTGAAGTGTGGTTTTTTTTCGAGAGCATGCTGTCTGTTTTTTTGGGTTTTTTTTTTTGCTAATGTTGCTCAATTTCATTCTTTTTTTCAGGTGTATATCTTTACTCGGTTATCTCACAAGATTAAAGTTGAAAATGTCTGCAGCTAACGAGAACAGCGCCCGTCTGAACCAGTTCAAGCATAAAGGGAAAGATGTCGCGGTGAGTAGAAGCTGAATGTCCGCACACACAGCTCTCAGTGTCGAGCTTTAAAATGGCGCAGTGTCGCTTCTGTGCTGTTTAATAGTGGTTATTATTTATTAATATTACTGTTCTTATTGTAAATGTAGGAGCTGAGACGAAGGAGGATTGAAGTCAACGTCGAGCTGCGTAAAGCTAAGAAGGATGATCAGATTTTGAAAAGGAGGAATGTGAGCACTCTGCCGGATGAAGCCACCTCCCCTCTACAGGAGAAAAGCCAGAACTGCCAGGTGAACAGACCAGGAAAACTGCTCTACTGCTTATTCACAGGCTTTAACAGCACATTAAAGGCGTTTTAAATAAAAGCACACGCTTCATTTAGTACTGATTTGACCAATTCTCCCATGATGCATTGCACTAGTAAGGGTTTGTGTAACCAGGGTTTTAAAACTTTCTTTTGAATTCTTTATTTTGGGTTTGCAATTTTTTTTTTATTAGCATTATTAATTTTATTCCCCCTGTGTGTATGTATGTATGTATATTACTATACACATTTGTGTGTATAACTATATATACAGTGTATGTATGTAACACGCACATGCATGTATTAAATACAGATAACCATGTCCCAGATGAATACCTGCTTTATGCATACTTTATATTGTTTTTCTTCCCCCCAATGGATACTAAAAAAGCATTTATAATGGAGAATTATGAATATATAATTTCTTTCATTTCATGCATAGCCTATGAAGGAGTTGCCTCTTTGTGTATATAATTTTTTTTCTTTAACTATTTTAAAATTTATGCTACTGACCCAAGCACTATAATAAATCAGTAAGTATAGTAAGTAAAGTTATTAATTAATTGGTTAATTAAATACTTTAGACCCCCACTTTCCCAAAATGCTTTTAAATTAGTGTTTACGCCAGTAAGATAACCATTTAATTGTACCAGAGTGCCAGCGATATCTATAATCTCATGTGTTTCTCATGACAGGCTCAGCACTGGACAGTGGAGGAGATTGTCAATGGGGTTAACAGCAACAACCTCGAAACTCAGGTGCAGGCGACCCAAGCTGCAAGGTGAGCTAGCTCAATTTGTGGAAAATGTGTTTGTTTTTTGTTTTTTTTTTTCCTGTTCTGTCAAAAACCGAAAACATTAGCACAGAAAAACATGTAAATCCTTCGACGACAGATCCCTCTCCGTAGGTGGATAACTAGCAATCATCAGTGCAGGCCTGATCCCCAAGTTTGTAGGCTTCCTGGGCATGTCGCAGTCTCCGCCTATTCAGTTTGAAGCAGCCTGGGCTCTGACTAACATCGCGTCCGGGACGTCCGATCAGACTACAGCTGTGGTGGAAGGAGGGGCCATTCCAGCTTTCATCGGTCTGATCACATCACCTCATTCTCATATTAGTGAACAGGCTGTGTGGGCCCTGGGGAATATTGCTGGTGAGTGAAGAATCACACGTGTAAAACATCTCCAGAATGTACTATTTATTTATTTATTTATTTTTAACTTTATCATTTTTGTTTTCTCCTTTAAGGTGACGGCTCTGTGTACAGAGATAAGGTCATCAAGCATGGTGCCATTGCACCACTTTTGAGTCTGCTTGCTGTGCCTGACCTTTCTGTGTTTGCTGTGAGTTCAATAATAAATGCCAATCTTGCAATCTTTTTTTTGTGTAAGAATAGTTCTTCAGTAATGATTTTCCCCTTCTGGTATTGGTGTTGTGCAACCTCTGGCATGGTATCCATTGCAGCTGTAGTGATGGCTTCCAACCACTAGGTGGTGGTAAAACTCCAGTAATGCCTAAATTCTTCATTTCTCTTTTCTCATTTAACAGTCTGGCTACCTGAGAAACATCACCTGGACTTTGTCAAACCTGTGTCGCAACAAGAATCCTGCACCACCCCTCGAGGCTGTGAAGCAGATCCTGCCCACCCTCATCTGTCTCCTGCACCATGACGATAAGGAGGTGCTGGCAGACACTTGCTGGGCTGTTTCATACCTGACCGACGGTCCTAATGACAGGATTGATGTGGTGGTCCGGACTGGCCTGGTTCCCCGACTGGTGCAGCTGCTTGGCTCTGGAGAGCTTTCTATTGTGGTAGGTGAACTTTTGGTTAGTTGTTGCATCACATTAGCTGCACTGTACCCCAGTGAGAAATGTACTGAGATCCATTACACAATATACAGTTAAAAAATGTAACAGAGATGTGGACATCTAATCTCCAAAATCTGACTTTTACATATAAAATTTAGACAAATATGACAACTTAAGAAGTCTAACTGGTCACAAGGTGGTGTTTAATTTTCTATAACAGGATGGTTCAGATAATAGTGCTGGCTATAATTCAATTCATGATGGAATGAGTGTGTTAATATTATATTAATATTTCTGTAGTAACAATCTGTAGTAAAGTTTATAAGGACTTGTATGCTCCATATACTATAAGGCTAATAATAAATTGATTTTTAAAAAGTTTCTGCTTCATGTCTGCCCACATCACACCATTCTGTTGTTTATTTTCTATATAATGACATCCTCCTGATATATTGCATATCGAATAAATGAGTTATAGTATAATTGATTATGCAGACTATTATAATGTATCCTTCACATCCCAATCCCAATTTCAAAAAGTTAATCCCAGACTTCTATCCTCAGACTGGTTGGAACGCGAGGTAACCATTGTAACATTGACCGTGTCTGCTCGTCTGGGTCTGCCACGACCTACGACCCCGGGACCCCATGTTTGGAGACCTTTTGCGGCACCCCAAGAACAACATTCAGAAGGAAACTGCCTGGACCCTGTCCAACATCACTGCCGGCAAGGACACGCAGATCCAGGAGGTCATCAATGCCGGCCTGGTCCCGTGCCTGGTGGAAGTGCTCAGAAGGGTATGTGGAAGGACGTGATGGGTTGTGAGCACAAGTCCAATAAGTTGGTAGAATGTCAATTTAGTACAAAAGCTTGCATATATATTTTTCCCCCACTTTCAAAGGTGATGTAAAGTGGTGTGTGCATTTTTATTTAATGGAAGGGAAATGTACTTTTTCGTTAAAATTTTCATCTTTCCATGTGTAGGGAGACTACAAGACTCAGAAGGAGGCAGTTTGGGCTGTGACCAACTACACCAGTGGAGGCACCATAGAGCAAGTTGTCTATCTTGTTCAGGCCAATATCCTGGAGCCACTGCTTAATTTACTATCTGCCAAGGACAGCAAGACTATTCTGGTCATTTTGGATGCCCTCAGTAACATCTTCCTGGTATGTCACCTATGTGCAATAATTTGAGTGTAGCCAATGTGAGGCTTTTTCATATTGTGGCTTAGAGGGTTTTTTTTTGTGTGTATGTGTTCATGCACTAACTCCTTACTCTTTAACCACTAGGCTGGGGAGAAGATTGGCGAGACTGATAAGCTGTGTCTGATGATTGAAGAATGTGGTGGTTTGGATAAAATTGAAGCTCTGCAGACACATGAGAATGAAATGGTGTACAAAGCCTCACTAAATATTATTGAGAAATACTTCTCTGGTGAGGTGAGTCCATTAAAGTGGGTTGGGACTTAAAGTGCTTTCTTGATCCTTATCCTTCCAATTTTCATAAAAGGGAAAAGTCTACCCTGAAACCCACTGAATATGTTCATATAGTTTATAAACACTACAAACCACTAAGACCACGTCATAAAAACATTAAGGACTCCTTCACCCGTCCAACACACGACGTGTGTCATCAGTGGCAGTTATAATTGCATTTAATAGCAGAAAATACTTCAATAATCTCAAAAGTAAGGGATAATGATCAGAATTCACCTTTATCTCCTCTTACTCGCCATTTCCCTCCAATGTTCAACGTCTTATTAATTAAAAATGCAATGTAGAAGTAGTGACAATGACACGTTGGCCTTAAAGTGCCAGAATGCAATGCGACTATACAATGCAGTTACAGCGGAGACCCTGCTAGTCAGCAATTTACGAGATGACTAGCATGATGTTGACGGTGGTATTAGCATGGAAGTTGAAGCTTTGGAACCCGATCTGTTTGAGCAAAGTGTACAGATGAGTTGAGAGAGCAGGTCAGACTTAAGCATTGCTGCGTTGCTCTCTTCAGATACAGATGAAGCGAGAAACTTGGTTAACTGGAGCCATAATCAGGAGGTAGTTGAACAGCGTTGTGTGTTGTGTTTTTGTAAGAAACCGTTAGCCAAAGTGAAAATAGGCCAACATGTCAACTAAGTTTCAGGATGGATTTTTCCTTTAATGGGGACACAGAAATATTGCAGCATGTCTGAAGTTAAATTTATAAAATTAGACCATTGTAGTAATGTTTTTTTTTTTTTTTTTTCCTCTCCTCTAGGAGGAAGAAGATGAGTGTGTGGCCCCTGAAGCCACCGCTGATGGCTATGCATTCCAGATAAATGAAAACCAAGGCACTTTCAACTTCTAGATGTTTTTTTCCCCCTCTTTTCCCTGCACTACTGTTCTGTCCTTTTCCAGTCCAGTCTGTTTTGTTCTATGAAACTGTACATATGGAACTGTCTGAATTTTATTACGTTGTAAATAAAGAAAGTGAAACCATAAACTCTAATGATGAATTGTGTTGGATTATTGGAGTGTGGAGTTTGTGCTGAATTCTTGGATTATGGGTTGGGGGGGAGGATTGTGCTGAATTCTTGAGGTTTGGGGGAGTAACACGACTTAAGAACCCCTAATACCCACCCCCTTTAAACACGACTTAAGAACGCTAAACCCCTCACACACGACTTATCCTGAGACAGGGGATTTGGGAGTGTGAAGAAGTTGGGGAAGACTACACGCAGCAGAAAGGAGGGGACTGGTGACGTCAGGGCGGAGCTGAACATCTGCCAGCTAAGAGGACGAGGACGAGCTCCATCAGAGCAGCGCAACTTTCCACACGCTCGCTCTCCTGCACTGCGGAAAAGAAAGAGCGCGCCGGAAACCTGAATTTACAGACTTTACAGCACAAGCGGGTTTTTTTTTCCACCCCTTCCCTTTTATACGCTGCAGCTTGGTTTCAAGAAAACGAAATGCACGCTGGAGACGAAAGGCGTTGAGGAATTATCGTTAGGGGAGCTCGCAACTGTGGACATGGCAGATCTGCGCACATCCGGGCCACTGCGTCGGGACTCCATTATTCTCAATTAACTGTGAAAGTAGCTGACTAGCATAGTATAGTATAGCATAGCATAGATAGCAAGAGGGACGGGGGGAAAAAACTGAAATAGCTTTTTACACGAAAATCCTGCGCTCAAGCTGGAAAGTTAAAGGAGATGTCTAATCAAGGGGGAAGGAGAAATGGACCCGTGAAGTTGCGTTTAACAGGTAAGAGTGTACTTCAGCCAGTACAAACAGCGCAGCTAAACAGGTTAGCTTGCTACCAAACACTAACAAGTTTTAACTACTCCTGTGGCTTTTTTTGACCATACGACTCATTATACAGTGAAATTTGTTTCTGTGTTAAGTTGTACAATTTCTTGTTGAAGTGTTTTGGTTTAGTCCAGTTGATAAAGTGCGGGTTGTGTGCAGTAATGAGCTAGCTCGCTCTTGTTAGCTAGCCTACAATAGCTAGGGGTTGAAGGAGAAACCAGTTGTGGTAAACATTAGCATTTCTTCACGAATTCGGGCGCAATATTTAGTTTCTTTTAATTGCTTCTTTTTTTTTAAATTACTTAAATTCACTCCAGCATGCTTTTACTAGTGTGCTAGCGTTATTTGGTTTAACTCTGAGCGTTTGGTTAGCGTGCTAGCTAACATGGAGTGGGGCTTTTTTAAAATACCAAGACTGCTTGGTTAATTTGTTAACTTGGTTACGGCGTGAAAGCGGTTTGTAACTCGATAATGTGAACGAGTTTCCTCTTTATCTTTAGCTGTAATGGTTCACAGCTTGAGTGTAGATGTGAGATGACTTGCTCTTGCTGCTTTAAAAGCTTGTAATGTTAGTAGCTCCTACATTTTCTCTCTCTCAACCCTTTCCAGTAACAGCCCAAGCGTTTGGCTGATTATGTATTTAAAATAATAATAATAATAAAAAAGATCTGTAATATATTTATGGAAAACTAGTTGCAACTGTTTTCAGGGGTCAGTATCGTATTGAGCCTTTCACATTGTTTTTTTAAATCACTTCTGTATCTTGGATCAGATCAGATCTTGCTTCTCTGCTCTCATCTCTCTCCCCCAGTCAAAACAGCAGGCTCTCGGAGGACACAACCTGAGGCTTGGCTTGGTTTGATTTCCTTGTGTCCTCTGAGATCTTGGTGTTTTGACTAGGAAAGGGAGACGAGAGAGAGCCGGCTGTGTTTGATATATCTCCAGCATCAACTTTTTCCCAACTCAACCCCAAGCAGCCAAATGAAATATTTAAGCTTGTAATGTTAGTGATGGAACAAAGTAGAGGACATGGGTGGCTCTGAAGATCCGAGTCCCCGAGCCTGAATTAGGATAAATTCATCCTATGAATGCAATAAAATTTTCTGTGATATCGTTGGTATGGTGGTGTATTTTTTTTGACTTGTAATGGTACTGAATGGATGCTGTTGATTTGCATAGTTTTGTATAAAAATTCTTCTTCTTTTTCTTTGAAGGCATTAAGGAAACATCATCAAACTCAATTTAACAGTTTTTTTTGTGGTTATTTTACTACTGTTTTGCAGACAGCTTGTTAGCTAACTTGTACATCTTGATATGCATCGTGTATTGTAGAAATGTCCTCAAGTATCGCGATATGATACTTTAGTCATCATCGCCCAGCCCTATTTATTCATTCATCTTAAGTAAGCGCTTAAACCTGGTCGTGGTGGATTCGGAGCACACTGGGAACACTGGGTGTGGGGCAGGGATACACCCTGGATGGGACAACAGTCTGTTACAGCACACCAGGAACACACACACACACACACACACATTCATGCACCCATGAACAGCATAGCCAATCCACCTACATGCCTGCTTTTAGGAGGAAACCCACACGGACACAGGGAGAAAATATGAAACTCTGTGCAGACAGTAACCTGAGCTTGGGATCAAACCGAGATCCTGGAGCTGTAAGGCAGCAAAGCCATTGCTGCCCCGAATTAACATAAATAATCCTCCAAACTATATTAGTGCATGCTTTATTTATTTATTTGTTTATTTGTTTGTTTTCATAAAGTGAACATAAGACATTTTGGCATGTCTATCAGAAGCCCGCACACGATAACGTTCACCACTTCTACAGGACTAATGTGACCATGAAAATAAGTCTAGAACAAGCACCGAGTATATAGTCGATCCTTGGATTCTGATGAAGTAGGACCACGGTGCTGCTCGAACAAAGTCATGAGATTTTGACTCTATTCAGCATAGACATTACCTCAAAAGTAATAAATGTTTTCTCCTTTAGTATCTACATCTGCTTTCTTTATTTCTCCTCCTTTACATTGTACATGTATATATTTATGAGTGTATCACAGTTGATGTGCCTTGGAGCACAGACATCAGTGTTATGCACGAAGCATACACATTATGAAAAAGTAATGCCTGCTAAATATATCACACGCACGTTCATTCATCCAAGTTGTGTTGCAAATCTCAGCTCTTGCACAGTGTGACTCATTTCTAACCATGCTTTGAATGGGGACATGACCTTTTTTTTCTTTTCCCACGCAAAAATTAGGGATGCGTAGAATTATGATGTTGAAACAGGTTTTTTTTTTTGGCTTGTCGCTAATTCTTGATTTTTTTTTCTTTCTTTCTCCCTGATTGGAAGGTTGACTGACATGCCAAGTTTCGTCAGTTACTCCTGTGAGCAGTTATCCTCTGTATGTTCAAACCGGTTCATAGATCATTGAGTTCATATTTAATGGACATATAGACATAATTCTAATATGCCATGTTATCACTGAGGTGTTTAGCCTGCCTAGTTTCTCATATGGCACTTTTTTTTTTTTTTTTTAAGGAATATCGGATCACGGTTTTGCTAATGGCGTTCGAGTATGGAAGTGATTTTGGCCATGTCTGTGTTGACACAGTATGTGTAGTAAAAACACCCATTAGCCGTGTTGAGCTGACTCGGCTGCCAAATTTCACAAGTGCATTTGACCAAACAGTTCCACGTTCTGTTTAAACAGCAGCGAAAGCAAAAAAGCAAAAAACCAAAGCGTGCTGAGGGAGGAAAAAAGCGCCATAATTGAACATCATTTGTAAACGTTTTTCTTTTCCAACCGAGGGCCCTTAAATGATTGAAATGGTTCCACAAATTAATGTAGTGAGACTGGATTTCCTGTTGGTTCAGCTGCTCTGTGGGGAGGACAAAGGGCGAGACGGTTGCTTTCGAACCGCCGCCGCAGTGCTGCGGGGGCCAGATGTAGAGAGGGGAAACGGTGACAGAAGTCTTCACACGCAGGCTTTCTGGACAAGAATCTTGAGCGAAGATCAGCACTGGCAGGTGAACGTAATGTAACTGCTACATTAGACCACATTTGATGAAAGGACTTTATTGGTCACAGATCTGTCCTAGTTTATCATAGAGATGGCACCAATCAGTATCGGGCTGACAAACATGATGTTAATACATTATGTTCTACAGTAACATTTTTCTCTTTATATATTGATGTTATTATATTTGGCATGAATAAGTATTATGCTGGAATTACAGTCCAACTCCACACATGTCTACACTGTGATATTTACTTTTTATTATTTTTTAAATTCAGTTGTTTTCAACATAACAGCAGAATCATGATGAGCCAATATTCATGGTTATTTTACCGGGTAGATGCCGGGTAGCTGCCTATTAAAGGCTCAACACACACACACATACAACCAAAATAGCTGACTCTAACCAGTGAAAAGACATGAAGTAGAACAGTGTTATAATTACTGATAAATATGCCAAATAAATATGAAACGTGTTTTTCACATGACTCGGGATCTAGCTCTTCGCCTGAGCACAGCTGTAAATAGTTATTGCATGAAAAATATTTGTTTAGGCGGGATATGGAGGCTTTTGTTTCCCTAACTTCTTCCATGCTCATTTCTAATTTTGCTGCCTGATGTCCCGGATCCGCTGGCTAAGTGAATCCTTTCCCTCCTCTTCTCCTCCTGTGCTGTATGGAAATGCGCGTCACTTTGCATGCCCTTATTTTGCAAAGCTCCGTGAATAAGAGGCGCTGTGCATTTTTGCTGTTGCAGTGGTACCGTCACAAAGAGCCCTTTTCCCATTCATCTCTTCGCGGTCCGGTATAAAGCAGCCTTGTTCCTGAAGGCGTGCTGCATTGAAGCAGACAGCATGTCCTGGAATACGACGGGGGAATGCAGTCCCACCTCAGCACTTTGGAGCCCCTTCATGAGCGCAGCCTCATAACTGCACCGCAGTCCAGTACCAGCTGTGTCAAGTCTGTCTGCCTTTTCCACCACAAGTCTAGCCGAAAGCTATAACGTCTGCAGACGTTTGCCGAGCACAGACTAATTCTCTCATTTCAGGAGCGAGGCCTTGAAGGCCGCGTTCTGTTTGAGTCCCGTCTCTGTAATGTTCTGCAGATGCTGAGGTAGAGTTCCTGCCGCCAGCATCTGTGCTCATAAACCCAAGGTGTTCAGAGTGCTGGAAATGCACGAGAAAATCACTTGCCTGACATTCCCTTTGTCCTGGTCGGCCTTTCTGTCTTTCTTTTTTTTTTCTTACATTCCTTTAAGAACCTAATGTATGTAAATGTGCAGGCTTATTGCCAGCCACTTGTCAGCTTATCACCAGTTCTTTGCTTGATGTTCCTTACTTGATTTCCTCTCTCAGCTTAGAAGAGACTGTTTACCATTTAGACTGTTTAAATGGTTATATGCCAGTGGACTGTATCAGTAGTGCTTGTAAACTATCCTCTGGTTTTATACCTAATAAGGAGCACATATTCATTTACTGAATATGATGAATACACCACATGTACTAGGAGTGTATTGGAGTCTGAAAATACACTATGTCATACTAAATCTCTAAGTATTCCAATTAAACTCTTACTACTACTACTACTAGATAAGAGTTATGGATAAATCACCTTCTAGCCTTTTCAATTATTTACAGACCAGTTAAAATATGTATTGTTTTTACACACTAGTTGTTCGTCCTTTTATCGGTCATAATCTAATTGTTTGTTGCTTCGATTACTTTCAGTCGTTGCCTTTTAAATCCAAATCATCAGATTGTTCCACCCCTAACACGTGCAACAGTATTTCTGAAAACTGTGCAAAATATTTCCATTTTTATTGTCCTACTTGTTTTAAGTTAGGGAGGCCAGATTAAGATGNATAGGGATAGGTGGAGAGTGATGATTCGCTGTGGCGACCCCTGAAGGGAAAAGCCGAAAGAAGAAGAAGAAGATTGTCCTACTTGTTTTATTTTAGTTACTATGTATCTATGTGTGTGGTGTGCTTCGTGCATAGACCAAACAGAGACTTTACATGTGCTGGTTAAAAAAAAAGAAAAAAAAAAAGCACACACACTCTTGTGTTTCCTGCAACAGGTACAGAAGTACTGTCCATCAATAGGGACGAAGGAGTCCGGACCTAACAAATCAGATTGAGATCGGTTCGTCTCGAGAAAGTGAGCCTCACAAGCAGCCGACACTACAGACCTCCAGTGTTCTCCGCTCACAGTGTGAACGGCTCCGTCTCCGCCTAGACTCATCTCTCACAGACCCATTCTGACACATTCAACATCGCTTGTGGGGTATTTTACTTTTTGTGATTAATACACAAAAAGTATAATACGCTATTTCTTCAGCTAAATAGCGTTTTGCATTAATCGACAAACGACGGTTTGTCGTGTTACTGAGGAACCGCAAACCAAAGCCCTCCACTCTGAAGACTTTCCTGTGCCAGAAAATTTAGTTTTAAAAAAAAATTTAATTTTTTAGTTGCAGCTTTACCTGACTGTTACAAAGCACTGACACTGGAGACTCCTTCCAAACATGCTAAACAAACTCCCACCGCAGAAAATTTGACCGTATCTGTAATTGCATAATTTTAATCTGTTTATTTTAGCATTTGGCGTAAGTGTCCTTGTGTAAGTTGTCACTATAGCATAGTATAACGTGATCGACCGAACTCATTAATATAAACGTGTGATTTGAATTACAGACGGTGCTGTTCTCAGAGCTGCTGCTAGAGAAAATCTATCCACACCTGACCAATCAAGTTTGAGAATTCAACCATGAAGTGGTATAAAATATAAAATAAAAATAAATGTGTTCCTGTAGACATTATATAAAGTATCAAATGTTTTTTTAAACATATATATTGTGATACATGTCATGTATTCTAAAAGTAAGTGCCTTTGAGAATAGCAGTTAGACTTTTTGTCACATTGCCAACTCCTATACGGAAACACGCAATCCAGCACAATATGCACACAGACATAAAAGCGTATAAATGATATCTAATCTTAGCCAGTTAGCTTCCATTCAAAAATCCGGTCATAGTGTCAACCTCCTTCGGTCTTCAGTACTAACACAATCCAATCGAGAACGTGGTACGTGGGTCTACTCCCATTGCGTTCATTCTCCTGTGACCTCCCGTGGGATGAGAATTTGGTAGAGGCATATTTTGAAATCATGTCAGTCATCTGACAACACATCTCGTCCTTCACCTGATGCAATACACATAATCCCCTAATCTCCAGAAACAAGTGATTGCATAGGTGCAGCTCTGTGGGAAATGATGCAGACTGTTTTCATTGCCATGTGGCTTGTGTAGCTGCCATCTGTGCAATCACAGAGATGTTACATGTCTTAAGAAGTGTTAAATGTTTCAAAAGAGGAGGGAAATGAATGAACTTGTCCATTATGATGTAGCAATGCAGTCTGTATAATGCTGATCATTGACAAAAGTGTACGCCAGTACATTTCTAACTCAGAGCTGCCTCTATGCCACCGGCTAGCAGCTAGTAACCAGCTTCCAGCATGTTTCTCTGTAATGATGCAATGTGTCCACTACACACGTTATGTATGTCTCACCACGGCTCCTTCTTGTCCCCACTCAGCGGCCTACACCCCTCCAAAGCCACGGCCGATGCTATTCATCAATCAGCAGTAGATAGAGGGGTCAATAGGAAGATAAACCTAACATGTACTCTCACTGACTCCTATTAATTCTCTTTTAACGAATTTCTTTCTGAATTAGAACATGGCCTCCTGTCCTCTCTTCTCCTCACCTCTCCCCACCTCTCCTCTGCTTTCCTCTGCTCTCATCTCCTCTCATCTCCTCTGCTGTCCTCTCAACTCCTCTTCTCTGCTGTCCTCTCATCTCCTCTCCTCTCATCTCCTCTGCTGTCCTCTCATCGGCTGTCCTCTCATCTCCTCTCCTCTGATCTCCTTTGCTGTCCTCTCATCTCCTCTCATCTCCTCTGCTGTCCTCTCATCTCCTCTCCTCTGATCTCCTTTGCTGTCCTCTCATCTCATCTCCTCTCATCTCCTCTGCTGTCCTCTCAACTCCTCTCCTCTCATCTCCTGTGCTGTCCTCTCAACTCCTTCTCTGCTGTCCTCTCATCTCATCTCCTCTGCTGTCCTCTCATCTCCTCTCCTCTCATCTCCTCTTCTCTGCTGTCCTCTCATCTCCTCTGCTGTCCTCTCATCTCCTCCCCTCTCATCTCCTCTCCTCTAATCTCCTCTGTTGTCCTCTCATCTCCTCTCCTCTAATCACCTCTGCTGTCTTCTCAACTCCTCTCCTCTGCTGTCCTCTCCTCTCATCTGCTCTCCTCTTCTCTCCTTTTCTCACTGTTCTCCTGTCCTCTTGTCTGGTGTCCCCTCCTCTTCTTTCCTCTCACCTCCTTCCCTTTGCTCTCCTCTCCTCATCTCTATTCTCCTCTCCTCTGCTCTCCACTACTCTCTTCTGAGGGGGAAAATCTGTGAATGATGGTATGAAATGTAAACTGTAAAAATTGTTCGCTTTCAGGGGAGGAATGTCTCTTGCCATTAACATCACTAGCCTCCCCAAAGACTGGGACTCTGGTAAAGACATTAGTGACCTCGTGTTTCTCTGCAGCTCTACTCCATTACGTCATATTAGACCGAACTCGGTCTGACCCGAGTCTTGGTGGGGCGGAAGTCATCGTACAACATTTCAAGACGAGTCTCGGGTCAAAGAATGAATAAAAAAAAAAAGTACAACTTTACAGATAATAGAAGAGGACAGAAAGTGGTCTCGGATGAAATCTTTACTGCTGTAGAGCTAATAATTAATTAACATGTTTATAGATCCAGACATTAAATTTGACTTACTAGTATTATTTTTAAAAAATTCAGTGTTGTTGCCAGTTTCACTGCAGCCGCATTGCTAATGTCCAGCTGAGTGCGTGATGGTCTTTCTCTTTCTGGAGACAGAAACTGTTCTGATTGATTGGCAGTGGAAGCAGAAATAATGAAACATACTGCACTTACAGTTAAATCATTAGCCAGAGGTGGCATTAGGAATGGCATACTGTGCCATATACCCATGCCAACTGGCTTCTCAGAGAAAAGACAGCGATAGCCAGCCTACTCAAAAGCCTGTGTACAGTCATATCCAGTTAATACGTTCAGTACATTTTATCACGTGTGTACTGTTTGTTTTAACAAGTACAGCAGACAAATGTCAGGAGGCAGTAACCTGCATACAACTATAAATGAATAAATTAACGCTACTGTATTGTCGTAGCAGCTAATGGATAGTAAAACAGTATTACTAACAGAAATAATGTGTATGTTCTGGTAAATATTTGGCATAGAGAGCACATTTGTTGGCTGTTAGAGTGGACGTTTTCGTTTTGCATTGTCTTTTTACTGAAATTTCGATCCTAGGTTACCGTCTGTGCAGGTTTTCTCATGTTCTGACTGAGTGCATGTGGGTTTCCTGCAGGTTCTCCAGTTTCCTCCTACCTCCCAAAGACATGCTAGTAGGTGGATTGGTCGCTGTAAATTGCCTCAGCGTGTGAATCTGTGTGCGTGCTGTTCTGTGATGGACTGGTGTCCCATCCGGGGTGTACTCCTGCCTCACGCTCACCGTGAAGTACCTCGTGTTCGCAGATTAAGCAGATTATGCAGATTATGCAGCAGGAGTGACTCTTATGCACGTACCGTCTGCTGTTTTGGTACATTTATTTACCCTATTTTATGATTTGATATTCACTCATTGGTTTAGTAAATATTTAAGTACAAATCCATACTGACTCTCAAATTATTATACACATGCATTGTCTCTGTAAACACTCTGTGGCAGAGGCTGTAGCATTGAGCTGACAGTTCAGTGAAGCTGGCAATTAGGAAAGCTTCTGTTGTGTGTTTAATCTTTCCATTCAGTGTTTCTGTATATTGTATGTGAGATACATGAGCACACGTGCAGCCACTGACAGGAGGAAAGTGTAATTACAGTAGGCAAATGATGCTTGAGTACACCTTTACATTATAGGTACTTTCCCCTCTCCTAGTGGTTAACCAAATGTCCATTCAGATATCGCAGTATTAAAATTACGCAGAAGGCACACCCCTGTTTCTGGACATTATTGAGTAATACATTTAAATATATAAGTATTTTTGTACAAGGTTTTAAAGAAAACAATCTCTGATGCTTAACTGGATTAATGCTGCATGCACAAAGAAGCACAGTACTGCAGTGTTTAGCATTCTTGCTCCTTCAGCTCATCAGCTGAATAATTAAGGCCTTTCATGGGGTTAGTGAGGTCAGAAGGGAGAGGGCGGAATCATTTAGCTTTGTGCTGGCTTTTTTGCTAACTAACCAAAATTACATAGTGCCGCTTTAACCGAGCAGCATTCACTGTAACTTATGTGTTTGGTTTCTTCCTGAGACTTGAAAACACCTGCCAGAAGCACAAATCAGCAGAAGAGTGGAAGATGTCATGCACTGAGATCCAAGTCGTCTGCACACATTTCCCCTTGTGTAACCGATACAGCTGTGAGATTAATAACGGCGATTAAGAAGGTAGTATAGGGCTGAGGCTGTGTTTTCAGCTTGCAAGAGAACACACAGTCTGAGACAGGCCTAATTGAAACTCCACACCTCGGACAGAGTGGCACTTTCATTTTCAACAAAACAAATTGAAGCAAAATGATATAAAACGAATTTAACCAAGCGTGCACGTTCTTTATTGGGTTTCAGTCTGGCGTATCTTTTTCTCTACCTCTGGATCGCATAAAAAAAGGTTCTGGCAGTTTCCCTGAAACTCTTCTTTGAAACCATGACCTCATGTTGGTTTTGACCGTCCTCACAGACTTTGTGAAACCACTTCCTCTAGTTAATCTTTTTCTCTGTGGAGGTGTATCGTGGGAATCTTGTTCAGTGTGTTGTAGCTGGCCATCTCTTCGACTGCTTGTGCTTTCTGTCCATTGGCCAGTGTCGAGGGGCTTCCCTTCAGGGATGCTGGGAAGGGAAGAGCAGGGGGAAGAGAAGATTCCTCCAGTCCTTATTTTCCTCAAGCTGTAGCTGAAAGGAAATGCTTAATAACGCCAAAGATCTTTTTTTAACGGCGCTTTAGCCGGTGTTTCCTCATAAGCTTACAGCCCACACAATGCCGATGGTGACTCACACTCTTTCACCATGGTTTTTTTTTTTTTTTTACTTATTTAAAGCCTGCCAGCATTCATTATAATAATCCCTCAGCAGGTAACAGATAAGCTTGCCCACATTGTGAAGTGAAAAAAGTTTCCTGTGAGTCATGATTGTGGAGGTAGGCCATATTTGAAAGTTGAAAAGAAATTTATGAATGTTGATGAACCTCAGGCACCCCTTCCACTCGTGATCTGCGCTTNACATGCCAGAGATTGTCCTCACGTTAATCTTTGGCTTTCTGGGCAGCATTTAGACGCTTCCCTGAGAATGTACTTCCACTCAGCCCCGTGCCTTTCTGACGCAGAGGCAATCCGGTGCAGATAAGCGTCTGTCCTGAGTCACACGTGACCACGGACATTCCGGATATTCACCCCAAGCTAATGAATGACAGAGGGTGGGACCGAAGCACTTTTCACAAGGATGGTGATCAGAAAGAACTGGAAGGGGAAGCAGACTCGAGATTAGGTACAGTGTTCCAATAACATTCGAACACTTTCTTTCTCTCGCTCAGGGGCGTTTTGTTTATAGAAGAACAATGCTGCCAGTGAGTGTAACATATAAGAATTGGAGTTAAAACACGGCTAGAAGCACAAGCTATGCCAGACTGCGGATGGGGCGGGGGTAGGAGAGAGAGAGAGAGAGAGAGAGAGAGAGAGAGAGAGAAGGAGGCACGCATTCCAGTGAGATACCTCAGTCTGTTTGAAGTTCCTGGAATGGACAAGTGGCTAATCAAATTGTAAACAGTCCATTTCAGCAAGGTCACACATCCTTTTGCCTTAGACAGATTGGAACAGTATTTGGGCGAATATTAAATCCTGCTTTAATGGTGCTACATTTGCCAGAGAGACATTTTCTGGGTAAGGGAAAAATATCTGTGCTCGTTAGACATGCTGTGGCTTGAACAGGCTACCAGAAGTCACCCGCAGAGGACGGACCTCTCGTGGAGGGAAAGGCACAGACCTAGTTTCCTTTAAAAGCTCGGTTATGATCAACAGTTTTAATGAGCTGGGAAAGTTTTGGCTTTCCTGGCCCAACTCTCTCACACCCCCACATTCTTGCTTATGTTGCACAGCCTGAAGTGGACAGCAAAACCACTAACCCCAGTCGGACATGGGGTGTTTTGGCACTCTTGGGAAAAGGAGCGGTAACAGAGAGACACACTCTCTCTATCTCTTTCTGTGCGATCACTTTTTCTTCTCAGGGCAACATATTTATTCTTTCATAGTCCGCTGTGATTTTGTGTGCCAGTGAAGAGATCCATAGGATGAGAGGTAAATAGTAACGCCCAATCACTGCAAATAATGTCTGTAAATAGCGATAATAAGGTACAAGAAATTAAACAGGTAAATTAGTAGCCTCTTTATAGAAGGCTGTAGAAAAAGATGTAGCATCAACCAGTGTCAGTGTAAACTAATTTATTTTTCCTCTCTAGCAATATAAATAAAAACGGAGGACATTATGGTCCTCAGTAGAGACAACACACGAGATATGAAAGAGAGTCGTGGTCGGGAACTGAGAAAGTGTCTGGATGTACGTCACTGCTTCAGTGGCAGCGCAGAGCGTTACATGATTCAGTTGGCATGGATAAATTACTTTGCAGTACTAAATCCATCACTCCAGATCAGTATTCATGGCAGCAAGTTGCTAAGGAACTCTGTTCACACATCCTGGCCAGAGCCCACAGAAATCCTTATATTATGAAATCATGCCATGCTCACATCACCTCCCCTGTGCTGAAGTGGAAAAAACACTTCGTGTTTGGGTATTGGCCTAATGGTTTTCAGTAAACATTTACCCCATCTCATGGTTTTAATGCTTATAATAAAGAATGATTGACTTGTATGTATAATTGTGCATAAAGACTCCTCACCATCACCCTCAGAGACCACTTTACTCCTGTAGGACTAGAATCAGTCAGTCTTAAACCATTAGGGCCATATATACCGTAATATGAACTAGTATAGAAAACACAAAGTAAAGGGGGAAAAACAACATAAAGTGTCTTAGTGAGGAGTTGGGCTACCACAAGCCGCCAGAAGGCTTCAGTGTCCCCTAGCATTGGTATTTCAGGGTTTTGGAACAGCACTGGAGGGATGAAGACCATTCTTCCAAAGGACATTCCACAGTTTTTTGATGATGATGGTGGTGGTGGTGAGAATGAAGGACATAACACATTTATATCATATCATTTTCATCCTCATCTTTGACGAAAACGAGACATCTACCCTGTAACAGTAGGACCTTCTCTGGTGATAGAAGTCGTATCTTTACAAAGTAGTTAGGATATGACTTTATTCCATATAAGACACAGATGTCAAACTCTGCCTTGCTACATTCAGCCCACGTGAACTTACTAAAAAAATAATACTGAAACTGTCTGTAGTACCTACAATTCACAGCAGACCTGACAAGTTCTTCTTAAATCTCTTTCTTACCGTTCTATAAGCTCAATATTTGGAAAGATTATAAGGCCTATGTAAGCGGTTGCACAACTATTTAATGTTTTTATTGGTTTAGCCATAGACCTAATTCAAATAAATAGTGGGTCAGTCAGCTAGCCTTTTCAGTAGTTAAGGCAAAAACTGACACATGCACTGCACTTCATACAAAGTGAAAACCTTCCATTAAAGCAAAAGGAAATAACTATAATTTCCCAGCCTAGCCGTACACAGAATGCAGCTGACTGTAGAATATGTTTCCTCTAGTTTGAAATATTACATAGATGACTGTAAAAGGTGGAGGGACGGTCGTCAGTTGTAGGGATGTCGTCGGTGACCACTTACACAAACAGATTAGTAGATCATACAGCAACTGTTGATATGTTTAAAAAACTATAATCAGTATGATAAATATTATCACCTTGTAAGGCATACAGCTGGATAGTTTCTGTTAACCCTGGTCTTTTTCCCACAATCATCGTACTTTCAGAGTTACCAGTGTTAATCAGTGTGAATGACGTGTTTTAAAAACTAGCTTTAGTATATTGGTCACAAAAATCCTCCTGAGGCTTGGGCAGAGTTTGAGTTTGACGCCTGCTCAAAGGAGACAAGTGGACCCAAAAAACAAAATCAACGTTTTCCTGTAATTTGTACCATATGTGAATGTATCAACAGTTCTAAAATAATAAAGCCCAAATGGCTAAAATGTGAAGTGATGTAAAATACAATGTGTATACAATTTAAAGCTCAAAATTGCTCCAATAACGTTTTTGTAACTTCTCTCATACATACAGGTGTGAATAAAAGAATTTAATACAGATGTGCGCTTGGGATCCCCTTGACTTGTGCAAATGCTATATCTTTCACCTTCCCATTCTATTCAGAATAAGATTACATAACTCATTATCTTTTCCTCACGCGAACAGAAGTTGTTAGGCTATCAGAAATAGTTCCTTGCACTTACTTCGCCTCACTTTTGTTGATCAGCCTTTCCTCTTTCTAATCCCTCAGTCCTAATGACATTGCTGTTATATTCACTTTCTCTGTGCTCACTTGGAGAAAGTCTCCTGTTTGTCAATTCATGCAGTTTTGGCATGGCGCACGGATCATGCTCTCAGTGAGGAACACGGAAACACACACAGAGGCTTCTGTCTTCTCCCCCAGACACCACTCAAGTCTGCCGTTGCTATGACAACGCTGCACTTGGGACTGGCTGAGGTCCAATACCAACAATTTTTTGAAAGTATGAAATTGTCATATTGTTATTGTAGTTGGGTTGAAGACATTGGTCAGGTCGTTTAAAATCAGGCCGTCCATGTCTCTGACCCTCGAGCTAACCCACACCTCAGTACACGCTCGAATCTCATGATGATGTTTTCTCCACTCCGCTCCATCCTGATTTACCAAAGGAATGTTACCACAGTCCTCCCAGCACTGATCCAGCAAGAGTGCGGGGTTGTGTGCCTGCTGTGTGTGGGCAAGCATGCGCTTGTAGCAGGTATGTAGGCCGTTGTGCACTGCAGAGCAACGTGAGAATGCACTCCCCTCATGGCCAATAAAATCAGATTTACGGCACAGCCCAGCAGGTTCAAGCCATCGTATTTCCTTTTCTCTGGGAAGGGTTTTGTCATCACCAGCCCCTTCTTATAAGCCCACGATTATTCATGATTCATTGTATCCAGCAGTTGAAAACAGTGATTGAAGAGCTTTGATGCCATCTTTTTAACATTGTTTGCACGGAAAGAGACTTGCAAATACACAGAGATTTATTCGGCACAGTTTACAAACAATGCCGCATGCAGTCCAAGCAAAGTAGCTGAGTTAAGAGTCGGTGGGTTTTGCTTAAAGGTCCAACAGTGGCTTGTGATTCTCAAATTTCATCAAACAGCCTTCCTAATAATATCGTATACTGACAGATCCCCAGTTGGATCCTGAGCTCGAGGTCTTTGTTCTCCTCGTGTTGGTGTGGGTTTCCTCTGGGTCCTCTGGTTTCCTCCCCACCTCGCAAAAACATGCCAGTAAGTGTGATTGTGTATTTCTGTGGTACCCTGTAACGGACCCAGTATTTCCGGATTAGGCTCCAGGTCTATCCTGACCAGGATAAAGCAGAAGATGAATGAATGAATCAATAATAAGTATGATGGACATTTATAGGATGAGTTTTAATCTGATCTTTACAAGGCGATTCAGATTCATGCTATTGCACCAACAGCTTTTGTTAAGGTTTCTGATTTCCAAACAAGGTGTAACTGACTGGCTGTTAAGCACTCGAGCTGTTAAGCTCAGCTGTGTTATGCACTTTATGACTGGAGAGCCATTTACCAAGTGCACCTAAATTCCTGTGATTGTTGATTGTGTATTTTAATGATGCTTTGCTTCTGTGGTATAGGTATCTAATTGAAGGCTGGCCTCTGATAAGTAGGTTCTCCCTTTTCTCTGTCTTGACAGAAGGGTTTAAAGGACATTAAACTATCAGTGGAAATATTTTTGTGTGTGAATATATTCATGTGTTGGGAAGGTTAGTTGCGCATGTAAGAAGAGGAAAGAGTAATGGCTAATTTATCATTCTGCAAGGGTGCACTTGCAGAGAAGGGGTTTGTGGGTAAGTGGAGCTTGCAAAGGAGCCATTATGCATAGTGTGACTCTGCAGTTCCTTGCGTTAAACCGACGCGGACTGGCCTAGATGGCTCAGTGATGACCAGCATTGTGAAAATGTATTTGGATGTATGGACTATTGCAAGCAGATTGCTCATCTGGAGTGGAAGTGTAGCACAGAATGAAATCACTGTCTGATCATCTGTGGTTATATGATATGAAGTTTTCGCCAGTTTCGTTTCTGGACGTTGTGCTTTCATTCTGTCTCCTGCTGGTCTCGCCACACTTCCACATCGACACTTCCTCTTCCCCTCCGCCTGACAGTCTCCCTCCCTGTGACTTCATTCCTCCTTTATTCATCACATACGTCGTCCTTTCTGTCTGTAATGAGACAGTGTGAGGAAGCTCATGGGGGAGCGGCACAGTGTGAGACAGGCAGGGACTCCCTAATCCCAGAGTCAACCACAATTTCTGTGTGAAATCAAACAGGGTGGACTCTCGCTTGGTACCAACACCACAATAACGGTGCTGTTCTCTTGTCAGATTTTAAGGTGTGCCTGTGTGTGTGTGATTCATTGGAAGGAAGTAACAAACTTCCTTTTGAAATGAGCTTTTTCCTCTCTTTTAATGCAGCCTCTTGTGCCAGTTTGGAGGGCTTGGTACTTCCCATTAAAGTGTCTGGGATTTAACAGCTCAGATAAATAAAATGTCCTAGTAGTGTTTGGAACACAGACAGTTTTTTCTCTCTTAAATGCACACACACACACACACACACACACACACATGCCCGCACGTACATACCAAACTTTGTCCAGCTCAAGGTCCCCGTCATGACTGTGGCTTGTGGTTGTCTGCGACTGGCTTTCGCCTCTGTCGCTTCCCTTCACAGCGTTAAATTGCTCGCTTACACCCGCATACATTCATACAGTCTGTCTGAGTCGCCTGCCTTCAGACTCCATGTCTTAATTTAGCCCTTGGAGGTAAAGAAAAAAAAAAGCAAATTTTTGGGCTAAACAGGGTATGGATATACCCACAAAAAACCGAAGTGTGCTTTTCTGAACTGCTTTTTTTTGGTATTCTTTGAAACTAGTCTACTTAAGTACTAGCCTTGGGGCCACCTTAGACAGAACTAGTTATACTGGCACTGAATCAGGCGTGGATGGGCTTTTCCCTGTTTCGACCAATCAAAAGACACATCCCAAGGAAACCAGCCAATGAGTGAGCCCACCCACAATCTCAGTACATATGGAATCATCAGATGGTGTGAGTGCATTGCCAGACTGGCTAGTGAGATTATAGTGCCCAGTCTCACACCGAGAGGAGCGACAGACTGCGAGCCGAGTGTTTTGGGATTTGAGCATGTGAGAAATGGCACAACAGACGGCGCTCATTCAGAACTGACTTAAAAATCACACTTAGTCTGGTTACAGTGCTTAGCCTGCCATCTTTTGCTAGGCAGAGGAAAACTGACTATGCTTGCGTTTGATTCATGCATCATTGAATTGAGTGATCTATCGATTGGTTCAGTCGCTAATGCTAATGAATAAAGGGAATCAGTGCATCCTGTTTGACTCAGACAGGTAACTTGTATTCACTTGTTCATTTCTCTTTGTTTTTGATAATGCGCTGGTAAAGATTCCCCTGCAAAGTAAAAATAAAGTTTAATGTTGCTTTTTTTCTGATGTCATCTTCCTTCAATATTACAAAATCCTTCCTCCTTTCCAGATCCTGTCCCCAACTGTTAAACCATTAAAATGATCTTGGCTTAGTTATGAAGTTTCAAAAGGCACTCATCCTGTATGCCAGCACTTTGATTTACTACCAATCCCCAGGGAGGGTACTTTTTCATTCTGCCTTTGGGTGGAGAGGTGTTTTCTTTTAGGAAAGAGGATAAAAATGGCATTGCGTCTTTCTTACCTGTTCTTGCTCTCCCCCCAACACACACACACACACACACACATGCAGCCTGTGAATAATTAATGGAAGAAACAAACTAAAGAGCAGTGCTGTTAAAGCCCCTCTCAGGGGCCATGTGTGTGGTTCAACTGGCATTTGCAGAGAGAGAGAAAGAGAGAGAGAGAGATGCCTTCCAGATGTTTAAGCGATGAGGTGGCTTTCACTGGAACATTACACATTCCCAGGGATGTTTGTGGAGAAAAATTCTTCATAATCTGTGAGGCGAGTATCCCTACATACAGCCTCCCCTTCTTCTTTTACTTCTCCTCCAGAGGATCCTAATATTCTTTCTTGCCAAATGTCATAAAATGTATATCATTGCTGTGGACTGCAGCTACTGGAAAGCCACAGAGAGATGTGTAGGTGGGGAGTTGGATAGTTTGTGTGCTGATAGCATATGATTGCATTTACAGCTTTTGTTCTGAATCTGAGTTCAGGCTGAGCTTCATCATTCCCATTCAGTTCCTCAGCTCGTTCAGTGCGTTGTTCCCTTGCATGGTGAAGGATAACAGTCACCCGACAGAATCAATGAGGGAGGATGCAGTTTCTTTGAATGGGTGTGGCTCAAACGCACATTCTAGTTTCAGTTTGACAGTAAGCAACTGATTTTGGGGCTCGGTGACTAGCGTCCCACAGCTCGGCAACGTCTGAGATGTGTTTTTTTTTTTTCAGAGCTGAATCATGTAGTACGAAACCCTCTGCACTAGTAGCAAGAACAGTGCTGAGAAACAGCCGGAGAATGGAAGTCCGAGAGAAAATTATATTCATCTGCTGTCATGTGCAGCAGATCCCTGAACCCAGTTTATCATCCATTTATTTGTGTGTGAGTGTGAGGACAAAATGTAAGCACGATAATAATGCTTCTGCGTTCTGTACTGCATCTACTTTAAGTTTTCTTGCCTGGGTTCCTAACTACCTCTCTACGTTGAAGTCCTTCTCAAAGGCTCCTGGGTGAATAGTAGGAAGAGTGGTGGGGACTCATTAAGGGTACTTCACTGAAGGGCTCTTAACCTCGTATCTCATTTAGCACATAGCCTAGTCCCAGACAAAGCAAATCTACGAACCCTTTAAAGTTTCTTACACAAGTGCATTAAAGGAGCTCTGAAGTGTTTCTCAGCACACTAACACTCAACAAGCAGGCTCCTCTCAAGCAGCTGATGCACTACTTTGTATTACCCTTCTGGTCCTACTGGTGCTGGGCGATAAAACAGCCTCATTTGTACAACAATTAAACTTTCCTGGATGGGGTATTCAAATCAGCATGGATGGCAGATGAACGGCTGGATCAGGAACAAGTAAGGATATGAAAGAATGAGTATGAAGTGAGTAACTCCCTACTGTCAAACATGTTGAGAAATAAAAAAATATTTAAAAAGCCCTGCTTCAACATCGAGTTTGTTCATCAGTCATTTTTTGCAGCTGGTATGTGTAATAACTGATTGGCAGTTCAGTCAGAGTTACAACATTAATCCGAGCACTTGTTCCATGATGCACTACACAATAGTGTCAGTGCAACAGATGATGAAGTCACTTTTTAATGCTGACTGGACCAGTCCCCCTTTTCAGCCTTGATACACTCTGTATTGTTTTTTTCTTTTTTTCTTTTTTTGGTATTATGGTGGTTTCTACCATGCCTAAAAGACTGAACAAAATGGTGGTACATTTTAGCTTGATTCTGTATGATGGTCAGTTTTTTACTCCTTAGTGCTTCTTCTCTCATTGAGCTTCTTAGTCATGAAAAGGACTGTATCAGGACATGAAAGCTTGTCTAAGACGATGGCGTGCGGTAGATGTGCTTTAGGAGTTTGGCTGAATGGAGACCAGCTGCAGCCTCTACATCTGCTGACTCCCAGGATGCGTTTTTAAAACTTGTCTGCTTGATCTGAGCGCTTTGAGCTCAGTGTGAGTCTAGGCATAAATCTGCGTGTCTCCTGACCCATTTCAACACACACTGATCCCGTAACTACACCCCACTCACAGCCAGACTAAAGAACACTCACTGACCCTCCGTGCTGACTTTTATTGCGATTGTTAATAACGTTGTGATGGTCTGCCGTCTTATAAATGTACATAATAAAGTTGAAATGAAGCCCTCTTTTTTCTGTTTTGTTTTGCAGTGCTCTGTGCGAAGAATCTAGCGAAGAAAGACTTCTTTCGTAAGTAACCCATCAAAGAGCATGTGCTCCATTTCTGCAGCTTTATATAAATCTACTCAGTGCTTGAGTCATCCTGTCTGTTTGAAGTGCGGCGAGCGAGATAAGTATTCTTCCCTCACGAGACGACAGAAATGTGGGTCGGTTTATAGATAAAGCACCAGTGACTGCAGGGCACTATATACAAAAACATAACGTGTCTCTCTTTCTTGCGTCTCTGTCGTGCTCCGACACACAACATGGTGCACTGCGGACGATAACAAAAAGAATGATCCGATAATTCCAGAGAGACAAAGGGGAAAAGCCAGGAAGAATGAGGGGAAAAAGATGAAAAACAGTAGTGTGAGGGCTGTGAGTCTGCAGATTGCATGTATGTGCAATGTTAAAATAACACACAGACCAACAAGGTAGAGTTGTGCCCCAGTACTGCTACCTGGCACAGCCGTACACTGGACAGGAGGGAAATTAAAGAGTGTGTGTGTGTGTGTCTGTGTGTGTGTTTGGAGTTGTTTGGGTTCTGGGTGTCACAGTAACAGGTTGTCAGGGTCAGCCACCCAGGTGCCAGTTACTGCATACTGTCTCATATAGCGCTGTCTACAGCTCCATGTGTGTTTTAGGGTCGTCAAATTTCAATTACTTAACATATCTTGTATTCAAATATTTATATGTGTATATCTATATTATTCCACCGCAAACATTAAACAGTAGAACTACATTTTCATTTTGAATCATGCTGTGTTGCTTTAAGCCAAGAAGAAACTAAAGAGGCAATATCATGAATTTTTCATAAGCTTTATTCTTTCAGACTTGTTTTTTATACTTTGAGGCACCTTTTTATCTCTGATCTGAAATTTCGATTTTGTATTTCTTAGAGATCCACTTAAAATCCCAAACAAATGGCCAAAATTTGGGTTTTCTACCTTTTAACTTGTGGGGTAAAAAAAAATTGGATGTCTCCATGTTCTCGTGGTTGAGCAGACCATCTCGAGTTATACTTAAAAAGTGTGCTGTACAAGGCATTCGTTATTTAGACACATTTTAAAGTGACTGTCATTTAAATGAAAATGTTTTTGAAAACAAATCATTCATGTTTCAAACATTTAGTGATTTGGCGTAAGTTGGATGAATACAAGTGGAACATGTGATATTAAGCATTGTAATTATGGATATTCTAGCATCGGAATAAAAAGTAGACTGGAAATTTCAAGAGCAGCAATGAAATTGTGTGTAAATGAATGTGTTTATTTATGTGTGTGATCTCCATGGCAGGCCTGCCCGACCCCTTTGCCAAGGTGGTGGTGGACGGTTCAGGGCAGTGTCACTCCACAGACACTGTGAGAAACACTCTTGACCCCAAATGGAACCAACACTATGACCTGTAAGTAACACACACAGACTTACTTCTATCTGTCTCACCGAGCTATCTCACTTGTACACACACACACACTTTTACCATCTGGCTGAGCACACACCATGCGTGTCACATTACCTCACACTGTCTCACTCATGGATACTATATCACGCACGCTATCTTGTTGTCTCACACACACTGATCCAGTTGCTGTTGCTTACACACCTGTGAGGGGTGCAGTGGTGGCAGTGTGTAAGATTAAATTAACCCTGAATATTCAAGCCCTTAAAATAACCTCTGTGTAATAATGATAGTGGCCAGACCACAAAATCAGATATAGTATTAAGAATTAATACTAATATTAACTATTAAGAAACTTTCTGTAATCAGTGGGAAAATGTGCATTTATTGCTGTTAACAAATTTGACTTTATTAGGAACACTATACTAATACTGGGTAAGGCCTTCGACGTGGGTTCCACAAGATGTTAGAAACATTCCTTTGAGGTTCTGATCCATGTTGGCATGATTGCATCCTGCATGCTGGAAGTAGCCATTAGAAGATGGGTAAATTGTGGTCATGAAGTGATGCACATGGTCAGCAACAAAAAAATTAGTATTAACGGTCCCAAAGTGTGCCAAGGAAACTTTCCCCACACCGTTACACCACCTCCACCAGCCTGGACCGTCGACACAAGGCAGCTTGGGTCCATGGATTCATGCCAATGGCACCAATGACTCTACCATCCATGAGTCTGTGCCCGCTGCAGCCTCAGCTTTCTGTTCTTGGCTGATGTAAATGGATCCCTCCATGGTCTTATGCTGTTGTAGCCCATCTACCTCAAAGTTCAATGTATTGTGCATTTTGAGATGCTTTTCTGTTCACTACAATGGTACAGAGTGGTTATCTGTGTTACTGTAGTCTTTCTGTCAGCTCGAACCAATCTGGCCATTCTCCGCTGACCTCGCTCATCAACAAGCCTTTTCCATCTGGAAAACTGCTGCTCGCTGGATGTTTTTATTTTATTGCACCGTTCTGGGGAAAGAGACTGTTGTGCATCAAAATCCCAGGATATCAGCAGCTATAGAAATACTCTGGCACCAAATCATGCCACAGTCAAAATCACTGAGATCACATTTTTTCCTCATTCTGATGGTTGGTGTGAACATTGCCCGAACCTGCTGGCCCATATCTGCATGATTTTATGCATTGTGCTGCTGCCACCCGATTGGATGATTAGATAATTCCTTGAATGAATGTGTACAGATGTTCCTAATAAAATGCTGTTTGAGTGTAGGAAGGTTATATGGTGGTTTAGGTTACCTCTGACTCACGTAGACCAAGTAAACAGCAGGCTTTTAAAAGTTACTAACTGTGTCACCATAAGCACATAAGCACTTAACACACCTCGCTCTGTCTGCTGATGGTAAGCTGAGGTTTCAAATAAAAATAGTAACTTTCCACCACTCAGTGTCACTTTTCCCAGAGTCCTAATTGAGAGTGTATATGCAAAGGAAAGAACGAAGGAGAAAGTTTCCAGCAATTCCTCAAAGTGGGCCAACAGCAGGAGGAAGCTCATGTCTCCGTTTGTTTGGTTGCCGGGGTAACCGGACGCTTCCCCCCCCTAGCTGGGTTACAGAGGAACGTGTCGCTGCCGAGAGCGTAAAATATGTCCGAGACTAACGACTCGGGAAATCTAGTGTGAGTGAGTGTGTCTGCTCAAGCTTAACCTCAAGCATTTGAAACATTCAGTTAAGTACAAAGCAAATGAAAGTGAGGTGGAGAAATGTGGATTTCATATAGATACAGCAGCACAGTTTGCAATGAGTGTGCATTCTCGTGAGTCATGTCGGTGTGGTTTGAGTGCACGAGTAGGTACTGGAAGGAAAGGAACGCCAGCTCAATTCTGCGGGTCTACTCTTCTACATTTTCTCTGTCAGATACTGCTGAAAAGAATATAACACCCGAGCCGAGCTGAAGCTGGACATAGGTCGAAGGGTGTTCATATGCTCTTCTGTGACTAGCTGAGTTTCTTCATTAATGTCAGTGTTCTTTCTTCCTCAGAGTCTTTTTGCTCTGTAACTGGGGGAAGCAGGTGGACTCTGTGTTCCCGGGGTGCAGCTGGCCCTCTCATTGAGGATCTTTGGCTCCGTGAAAGTCATGCCGTTCATGCCAAACACTCGTGGGCTTCTCTCTAGCCTCAGTACACCAACCGATGCTCAGCTCAGCTCTCACTGCCCAACACCTGCTCACTCCAGCTGAACTCAGATCAGCATGTAAAGAACTGCACTCATGCGGGCTGTCTGCTTACTGTAAACACCTGCTTGTGATCACCCATTCGTTTCAGGGCCTTTCTTTAGCTTGCCTACTACTTAGGATTTATCTGGAAAAATGGCTTTGCGAACTGGTAATAATCCTCCCAAGTTTCTCATGACTCATGCGCAGTAAAATGACCATTCAGGCAGGTTATCAGTTCTTTTTACATGGCGGTCAGGTTTTGGCATGAATTCTGTTCATGGTTCTTTTACAAGCTGTTGTAATGTCTGGAAATAAGCATAGTTTGGCATGCACAAGCATTCCACATAATTTGGATCACTCCTGAGCTCAGACCTTTATTAAATCCTCTGGTGCTGGAAAAGTGATAAATGTTTGTTTCTAGAGAAGCAGCGTTTTGTTTGGGCTTCCTTGGCCCCTTCTATGGCCTGCCCGACTTCGTCTGAAAGTCTAGCCGTGCTATCTATCTCCCCTTAGTTTAGTCTCATTTCATCCTCCTGTTGTTCTCCCTCCTCTTTCTTTCTCTCTCCCTTGCCTAACAGAGGATTCTTTCACTTTGGCAGCCTCTTACAAACCTATGACATTTCAGACATGCTCGGAAGACTCGCAGACAAGGGCCTGTGAGCTTCCAGTGTCTGGTTAAACAGAATACCTAGGGTTTAATAACTAACAGGAAGTGCACAGAGCGAGTGTAATACAAAAAGAGATCTATTCATATGGTCCGTAAATCCTGCAGGGTGAATCAAACATTTAATACTCCAGTACTAAGAATGTAAATCGCTTAGCAGGTTTAATTTAGTGCCATGTTGTGTCTCTGTACAGATACATCGGGAAGTTGGACTCCATCACTATTAGCGTGTGGAACCATAAGAAAATCCACAAAAAGCAGGGCGCTGGCTTTCTGGGCTGTGTACGGCTCCTCTCCAACTCCATCAACCGCCTCAAAGACACGGGCTGTAAGTATGTGTGTGTGTGTGTGCGTGGATGCGTGTGTGTGTGTGCGTGCGTGCATGTGTGTGTGTGTGGTTTTCCCATGTGAAATTTTTTTTAGAGGGCTAGAACTAGTCGCTGTGTGTATGTGTGTGTGTGTGTGTGTNTGTGTCTGGATGACCTCAGCTCTCAGAAAGTGTTTACTGAGAATAATATGCATGTTGGATCCCAGAAGACTATTATCAATGTCTGGATGTAAATGGCACTGTCTGTGCCTGGGTCCGCTTCTGTTCCTCCTGATTTTGCAATTGGAGGTCACATTCCTGTTGCGTCGCAATCCAGACTGCAACAAAAACAGGGCTGTTTTCTGTCGTCTAGCCCAATGCCCAGCATCACGGCTGTGGTCGTGGTGACTCCGTGGATTGTTGTGTGCAGGAGCAGGCTGTTTAGGGTGCCAGAGTCACACAGTTCAGTCTGGAGAGAATTTTAAAACAACCCGTTTCCTAGAAAACCCTCAGGCTCATTTCCTGAAGAAGTACAGGAAACCACGGGCCTCTCCCGCAGCTGGGAGGGATTCCTCTCTCTGCCCTGCGTTTCCTGCTGTCTGTCTGCTTTTCTTTCTTTTGTCTGTTTCTCTTTGTTTCTCTCGGTGCCTCTTCTGTCTTTTTTTTTTCTTCTTTACACTTCTCTCTTGGTTGTTCGTCTCTTTATTTCTCTCTGAGCTTTCTTATAGCTTCGTTATGTCTTAGTTTATGATGTTATTATGTAAGGGATAAAATGCAGTGAGACATGCAATTGTAGGAAAATAATCAATGACAAAGCTGTGTGATGTGATCTGCTGTGAAGTAGAGTTGATCTTATGACAGCACTCCCAGTCATGTTTATTCTTTGTTCTATCTTAAGAAATAATGAAGCTAAAGATTGGAATTTCTTGTACATTAAAGAATGTGTGGCACGTTTTATCCACTTGCGGTTACATTTAATGTCCACGAAGAAAGTTAGATCCTGTTTTCACTTACATTATAACAGCTATAAACACTCAGTCTTTCCCCAGACTCTTTTTCTCTGTGTCTTAAGTTACTAAGACAAAAAATAATTGCACCTTGTCACGATAGTAATAAAGCACAAAGTGCAAAAGGTCCTCTGTCCTGAAGACTTTCCCACGACAGACGACTTAATGGAACAGTTTCACCAACTGATATGGATTTTTTCCAGTTATTGTTAAACAAACCATCTCCTAACAGAACTCGGCATTTATATTTGTCTTTTTTGATTTGGTTATTGTTAGACTTGCATAATGTACTGTATATTGCAATGTTTCATATGTCTGGTCCTCTCTTTCAATTAGTATTAATTAGGATGTTCTTTGTTGTGGTTTTGTTGAATTGTTCTTCTATTTGCAGCCATACGCCTAATTTGAACCACCCGTTTAGTCTAGTCATACATCTTGACTGAGTGTGTGTGTGTGTGTGTGTGTGTGTCCTACTTGTTATTCCTGTCCTTCTCTTCCCGTCCTGCAGCACAGAAACAGAGAGATCTAGCATCGCTCCTTCTAGAGACTACAAAGAATAAAGCAGGCTTTGTGTACAAACGTGCTCTCACACACACACACACACACACACACACACACGCGCGCACAGCTCTCCAGGCTGTCAGACTGGATGAGAGTCAAGGGAAATACCACACAGGTATAAGTGAGGCACACGCTCCTCTAGTTGATTCAGGTTTTATTGTGATAAAGCTTCAGTCTTATTATACTTCATTCATTTTAGTTTTCTAGCATCTGCTGAAAGCTGGGCCACAGCTGCATGTTTAATAGGTGAGCTGCATTTATGTTGTTGCTGCTTCGGTCAAAATGAATCACCATGATTTTTGTCTGTCTCTCTCTCTCTCTCTCTCTCTCTCTCTCTCTCTCTCTCCCCTTGACTCTCAGATCAGAGATTGGATCTAAACAAGCTGGGACCCAATGACAGTGATACAGTGAGGGGTCAGATAGTAGGTGTGTATCTTTTGTGTTTCTTTAACCTCTCTCTTACTATGACTGGTCCACTTCTTAGATTTTTATTATTTAAAGAGTAGCAAATATAACTGCTGGCACACGCTACATGTGATGCACGATTAGCCTTGAGAAAATGGGTGAATGGTTTGATCCTCGCACTTCCTTACTCCTTTTTGGAAGAAACCAATTTTGCACAGCATTCCTGTCTTCCTGTGACTCAGCTCAGAGCCTCAGAGCCTCTCTGTAATGACCGTTCACCCAGCACATTCACCTGAGTCATGATGAGGCACACACCTGAGGAGGCTGACTAACAGGCTATATATATATATGAGAGAGAGAGTATTTTTTGGAAAAGTCTCAATATTTAATTGAATTTTGAACTGTAAGAGACACAGCAACAAGTTCTGTTTCTTTAGTTTAAGTGAGATTCAGTCTGTGCCTAATAAACTGTTTACATGACCCTGAGTGCAGTCATGAGTTCGACACCCAGCTTTATGAGCAAGCCTTTCGTCAGCGCACGCACTCTTTTCTGTAGCATGTGGCCCTGCAAATCCTCCCCATTATGTCAACCTTGCTAGTGCTCTTTAATTAGAGGAGTAAAGCCTATCTGTAAAGCAGACTCTAAGTGTTAGCCTCACGTTTTTGATATGCCGGCCTCATCCGTGTCCCTCAGCTGACAGTCCCAGTTCATATAAAAAAAGCCCTCATAAAAGACCTCTCCCAAGGCAGAGTGAGCCACCCAGACTTTCATGTGGTGTGTCTTATATACCCTTAACCTAAAATGTAAAGCCCTAATTCATGTGAAATGCCAAAATGAGTATTCTGGATTCTATATGTGCCATTTTCCTGTCTGTATGCGTGCAGTGAGTCTTCAATCCAGAGACAGGATCGGCACTGGTGGGCCTGTGGTGGACTGCAGCCGTCTGTTTGACAATGATCTACCTGATGGGTAAGTTACTGTATCTGAATGCATTCATGCCTAGCCTTGGCCCATTGCTGTGTTTTCACTGCCCATAGATATTCTGTTCATAATACCAGGCTCCTAATAACTTGCTTGTTTAACTGTGTGTGTGTGTGTGTGTGTGTGTGTGTGTGTGTGTGGTGCAGCTGGGAGGAGAGGAGAACCGCGTCTGGTCGCATTCAGTACCTGAACCACATCACACGCAGCACGCAGTGGGAGAGACCAACCAGGTGAGTGACTGGACATGGGCCTGGGAAGGGGTTTAATGAGACCCCACCTCCTTCTTAAACTCAGTTAATTTACAAGGTTAGAAAAGACATAAGAATCCTGTCCTACTGTCATATAACTAGGTTTAATATAGTGTTCACCAGTGCTAGGTTATATCCTGTAGCGTTATCCTGGATCGCTCACGATCAGATATCTGGACATCGCTGTGCAGTAGTGAATATAAACCTCATCTGACAGTCAGCTCTCACTTCAGTAGTTCCTTCTGCCACAGGAATCATATGAAGCAGGTTTCTAAACTTATATTTTTAATCAGATTTTCTGCTGTTGTTTTCCATCCAATTAATTTCTAGTTTCCTGCGGTATTAGCTAGTGAATCAGCTAGTAAAAATATTAAGCAGCCTGGCCACTCACCGGCTTTACAGACACAAACTATACCTTGTTACACACAGAGCATGTGAGTCAAGTGTCACTGAAGCATCAGACACAGTATTCTCAAGGAAATAAGGCAAAACTGCAACAGCGTGTCTTCAATTTCAAAAACACAAGTGCAGCTTTTTCTTTTTTTTTTAACTTTTCCCTGTAGTGCTTTTCAGGACACAGATCAGGCCTAGTCTTTAAGTGAATTCTTGTGCCTTTACTTGGAAAGCTAAACCAGGCCTAGGAAAAAGAATTTGCTTTATGAAAGCCTGAAAGCCAAAATGAGATGTTATTTAGCAATATTGGAGACTCTAGATTAAAGCAGAGGAAGGCAGATTTGATTCAGATTGCCTGTTTTTAAAATGCACTCATACCCAGCTGGATCACGTCTAAGACCGCTGCAGCATTTTGAATATGGCAGTGATGAAAGACTCTTCAGTGATCCTTTGTATACACCAAATATGTCTGGTCTACAGCACAGTCTGAGCATTTAAACCTTTGAATATAGGGCCAAGCTGAAGGCGTTTTTAAGTGGGGTGATGCATTTTGTGGTATTTTATGTGATGTGTGATTTTATGCTTGTTTCTTCCAGCATTATTTAATATGATTTTTTGCCCTTTTTTTTTTTTTTTTTTTTTTTTAAGCCAGACGTTTACTGAAAACAATTCTGAAAGTAAGGCCACTTTGACTTAGCAGTTTGTCTCTGTCTTTCTCTTTCTCTATCTGTGTCTCTCATTATCTCTGTCTGTCTCTCTCTCTCAGGCCGGCGTCAGAGTACTCTAGTCCTGGTCGTCCCCTTAGTTGTTTGGTTGATGAGAACACGCCCATCATGACGCCCAACGGTGCAGCGGGTGCTCAGGCAGGCGAGCTGCGAGTGCAGGAGCGGCGCGTCCGCTCACAGAGACACAGAAATTACATGAGCCGAACTCACCTGCACACACCGCCGGACCTCCCTGAGGGCTATGGTCAGCTCACAAGACATGCACATGCACTCAGACAAATATGATCTATCAGAGGGTTAGTGAGGATAGGTTGTTGTTCACGTAGACTTAGAAGAATATTGGTCACAGCTTCTGCTTGCCAGAGGAATGAAACGGCAGATGTAGTGTACATATAGGTGCCATATGGTGCAGTATGCTCTGAGCTGCTCGAGAAGTCAGCATTAGTGAATGAGTTAAAGATGTAGAGAGAGCCGTGTGACAAAAAGAGGACATTCTGTGCGTGGGTGTGCGTGCACGCTCAAATCCTGTGGATGTGTCCACAGAGACAGAGCAGGGTGTGGATTAAGTACACAGATGCAGTTGTGTGTGTGTGTGTGTGTGTGTATAAGAGAGTAATAAAGGGTGCTGCATCACAAAAGGAGGATCTCGGACCCACGAAAATCTGTCACTAATTATGAATGTATTCACTAATGTCAAACACATACAAGGAAAAAAAAGAGGGCTTTTTTTTTTGAACCTCCATTCACATACACGCAGACTCCTATTGTTTTATCAAAGTAATCAAAAGCAAATGGTTTGCTATCCCATATACTTGTGTGCTCCAGCCTATCCCTATTGCAAGCATGCTTAACTTAAAGTAACTGAAGCATGTTCCCATTTATGTTTTATTTGTTTGAAGTCCCAAACACCAGATTATTTAAAGACTCTTTAAGTGTCTATCCATGATTTCCTGTTTCGCTGGGAATTAAACCTACCAGCAAACATAAGGTGTGGTAGAAGGAAGGCTTTTCTTTCATCTAACCAAAAACAAAATTGTCTGGAGTTCACTAGACACTATTGGAACTTTAACTGGACCTTTTTTGCAAAGAAGGTTGGTTATACAGAAAAGAACCACTGTTAAGTATAGTGGAGGAACTGTGGTGAAGTGGGTTACATGGCTTTATGGACTAAAGTATCAGGAGATGACAGTCTGGGTGCCTCTGCCAAGAAATTACAACTGGGTTATATGGTTGGATCTACTAGCAGCACAGTGATCCAAAACATACCTCTGAATCTACACAGAAATGGTTCAATGACCATATAATCATGCGTTTGATATGGCCATGCTAGTACCCTGACTGAAACCCCATTGAAAACCTGTGGTGTGAGATCCACAAAACATGAGCTAGGATCCTGGAAGACCTGGAGAACTTGTGTGTTGAGGAGTGGTCTCTGTATTCTCCAATCTCATCAAGCATTAGAAGAGAAGACTCGGTGCTTTTCTGTAGGAAAAAGGAGGTTGCACACTGCAGGGGTGCCAATAATTATGATACACATGAATATCTTCAATTAAAGGCTAGATTTGTATCATATTTTCAGTGTGAGATAATTAACCACAATGCCATGTTTTCATAATCTTTTTTAGCCATCTTTATCAAGGGTGGCAATAGTTTTAGAGCTGACTGTATGATCCTTAACATCAGATTCTGCATGTTTTAGTAGCGTTGAGGAAATAAAAGTAGAGCATGAAAATAAAAATAGAATATGTAAATATGAACATTTGAATATTTTTCATATAACGAGATGTCTCCTGTCAGACAGTAATATCTATCAGGATACATCTGGCTAGTGATACAAGCTTATACAAGCTTAAATGCTCATGACTAATCACCCATGACTAATCCTGCATCCTTTCTCCCTGATCGGTCCACAGAGCAGCGGACCACGCAGCAGGGTCAGGTGTACTTCCTGCACACTCAGACAGGTGTCAGCACGTGGCATGACCCCAGGGTGCCGAGGTAACCCCTCACCTCATATACACTCTTACTGTTCACGTGGACTTACATACATTCTGATGGATTTAATGTAGTAGTGACTTCCAGTGCATTTTCAGTTTAAAAAAAAAAAAGGCCACTGAAAATGAGGTCCATAAAATAGAATTTGGGTTCAATATTGAGCCACGTCCATCATTCAGAGCTATATTAGACATGTGCATAAATAAATAGCGTATATGCTATTGTGTTTCCACTGGAAGTTCAATAAAATTATCGCAGCATGTTGTGCTTTTCTGTTAGTTAGCGCTACCATGTTCAAGGTCATTGCTGTCTTGTGTGTGTTTGGGCAAGGACGAGACTGGAAAGATGTACAGTGTTCCAGTAATGCCTTGAAAATTGCTAACTGTAATTTAGCCTTAAAAGCTCACTCACAGGATGAGGCCATCAGTACAGGATTTGAAGAGCCAGCACAGACTCATGGTTTTCACCCTGTGCACTTTAATACGTAATACCATCTGCTTTGAGGACATTCCACATGAGTCGGAGGGAGGGAGAGAGGGAGAGAGAGGGATGACGACGACGACATTGTAATAGATTACATGTAGGGAGGGAGGAAAAAGACGACTTGCATAATCTGTCCCGAAACCTATGGAATTTGGCACTGAGATGTCTTCATCCTTTTGTCTGACTGGCATGTCTTCAGAAGTGTCAGTCCTGATGCATATTCACCGTCTCTGTTTTACTTGCAGTGATTCTTTAGTCTGCATTCGATTTTGCTTTTGCTTGTTCTCTTTTCATGTCTTCTCATGTCTCTGTAGGGATCTTAGTAATGTGAATTGTGAGGAGCTGGGGCCTCTGCCTCCAGGATGGGAGATTCGGAACACAGCCACGGGCCGCGTCTACTTTGTCGACCACAACAACAGAACGACACAGTTTACGGACCCGCGGCTCTCTGCCAACCTGCACCTTGTCCTCAAGTGAGTGTTGTTCATGTCTTTATTCTAACAGATCTTGTACCACAGTGCTGTTGAATTCTCCACTCTGATTGGTCAGGAGGTATTAATTTAATAGCAGCAGCTCTGACACTAGTTCCGGCTGCAAGGCAGATCGTAGGGCTACGTTAATGCGCTCTTCTAATACAGTTACAGTCTATGGTTATGGCCATTTCACAGGGGTATGTATGGTGGCTGTTCCACATTATGTAAGTGTAATAATAAACACATGCACACACGTTGTTGATTAACAAAGAAAAGCGTATAATTGCAGACAAGGCAAAGCTTTCTTCCACAACATTTGACGTAACTGTAACACTGTTGTGTTTTACTTCTAAATTAGTGCACAGTAAAGACATTCCAGAGTATCTGTCTGTAGTTGAATCAGACTCATGGCACATCTGGATTAGATATTAATGCTGCATTTATCGTTCTACACTTTCAGTCCCAGTCCTAATGGTTCACGAAGCACTGGTGAGGTTGTGAACAGGTAAGACAGCCTTCCATAATAATCTGTTTGTTTAAAAATACCTTTTGGAATGGTTAATTGAGTCAGTTAAGGTGTGTCTGTATCTGGCACGTAAAATAAAATGGAAAAGGTGGGAAAAACAGCTGTGATGCACAGATGTGGAATGGATTGGTCATTAAGTTTTCACAATATTTTCCCTCTCTCTGAAATCTGTGTGTGTGTGTGTGCTTATGTTACGAGTGTGCACATGCGTGTCCGAAGAATGCAGTGATGAAGAGATCAGGTTTCCTTTTTCCTGTTCTGACAAATCAAAGAACCCCCTTCCCTCCAAGATAAGAGAGAGTATTGTCTTACTACATACCGACAAGAACTCCTACACTTTTGAAATCAACAGAATAGCATACATGACAAGTAACATACCTGATTAATTGTCATTAACATGTCAGCTTTCCCTTCACAAAGATCATTAGCAGCTTTTAAAATCAATGAGTTGAGATTTACTACATTCAGAGCAGCTATAGCGTAGCAGACATAACTCCATTGAAAGCGTTGTACCGGTGGCGGCCCCCGACCGTTACAGTGTCTTCTTATCATCTAGAAAGCTTTGTACTGCACGGTTGCGTAACTGTCTACACAAACTCCATTTTGTGATCTGAGGTAGGAGAAGGAAAGACACGAGATGTTGCCATTTGAGTCCCTGACCATGCTGGCTATCTAAAAGCTCTCCAGCTGGACATTCCAAGTGGTGGACATGCTCTGGTAAAACCATTAGAGGAATCTCACTCAGTGGGTGCACACCTCCCTCACAAAAGCGCTTGTATAAAAGTGTTTTTCCAGAGGACAGTGCTGTACAGTGCAGTACGACAAAACAAATCCGTAATCCTACATTTTTGTTGGTATTTGAGTGACCCATACCATATCTAAGAATGCATCCTGAATTTGGTTAGCACTCTTGCCAGGGGGCAGAGAGTACCAAGCAGGGATATATGGGTGCAACTGGAAATAGTGTAGACTATTGATTGGTCCAGTGCAGTCTGAACAGAGTCATGACTCAGGTTTCTACCAGACCATATGGCACAGCAGTCTTCAGAAATAGTATCTGATAACATTTTCATTGATCACAGGGGAAAAAATAGAACAATAATTTTGGCCAATTGCATCCGCATAAATCTCAGACCTTGAAGCTCCTCCATTGTTCCAACTGTTGTTAGGGTTTATAATAAAGTTTAATATGAAATCATCTCAAAAATGCTTTCGGGGTGATGTTCTGTGAGGAATAGTCTCAGGTGTTCCACAAGAATACAAATCTGTATTCGTGACCTTGCCGTACTGTACAGGACTGTCCGGGGCTTAGCTATGCTCCTTTCAGTCTGATTCAGTACGCACATTTAATGAAATGCATCAATAATCCTATCTGGACAAGATTAAATTTACATGGGGTCGGGGAGTAATTTCCTATTGTACTGGTGCCACTCTGTGATTTTCATCTGGATTGGCCATTCCTGTGTTTTTCTCCGATCTCCTCTGAGAAAATTACAGGCCGAATTACCTGCTGTTTTTTTTTTTTTTTTTGCCAATTCAGCGGTCATCTCAGTTTTAGTCCCCTCCAGATACACGTCTGTGATTTTCTATGGAAGAAAAGACTTTTGCCTGCTGCTGCTTGCTCTATTTAGTGTCGCAGAGCACACATCATTGACCCTCCCCCAGATATTTAACACTTTCCAAATCATGAAATGAAAACTGGATGCTTTAGAAGAGACACTCAAGCATACACTTGGTCTGGGCAGTAAAACCTCGACATTAGATATTTAAGGAACTCCCCAAGCGACGCAGACATCCAGGTTCATAGAAAACACAACCCACTAGAAACTCGCTCCTCCTGTGAGTTTTATCATTGAGGTGACCTATAAAGAATTTATTACAGATGCCCCCCTTGATAAATTCATCCAGTCCAAATAGCGCTAATGTGACCCATGTCTCTTAACTTGCACATGACTTTTTTTTGGAGACACTGATGTATAGTATAGTTGTGAGTTGTTTAAGATGTCGGGTACAAGAATTAGTAACTGCTAAGTGGATTTGATCTTCTGCCCCTAACATAATTTAAGCATCTCTCTGTAGCAGAGCCCCGCGTTCCTCCAATTTCACCCTTCGTTTCACTGGGACACAAGATGCACCTCTTTCTCTCAGTCTTCCACTAACCCTGATTCCCTCATGTGTCCTTTCTCACTAGCATTTCCTGTTTGACTCTGTCCTTCTGTCTAAGCTCATCCTTCCATGTGCTGCTCCTTCTGTTGCTCTATTTCCTCTTTCACTCCATTTTCCTCTGCTTTCTTCCTTTCACATCCCCTGTCCTGCGCCCTCATCTCCCTAATGTGGTGTGTAGTCTGTATCTAAAGTGTGTGTGCATGGCAGCTCAGCTCTCTGCTCAGCTGGGCGATGCGCTGCAGACACCACAGAGCAGCAGGCAGCCAGGGAGACAGAGACCGCACTGCATTCCACCACACACACACACACACACACACACACACACACACACACACGGCAGACACACACACACACACACAGCTGCTGAATGACAAATGAAAGCTTGATAAGGTCTAAAATGCACGAAGTGTTTTTTTTTCTTTGTTTTACAGTAATAAGGTACAAATAAAACAGAACCAGTTCACTGAAGGGCTGTACAATTAATCATATTTCTGACAGGAAACATTGTCAGAATACTCCGAACTGGTTTTCGGTAGGTAGGTTAGACCAATGATGCATTGAAATGGAACTTTTGACCTGTAAGGCAAATAGAAGCTACACCCACAATTCAAGTTTTGAGCACACTGTTGCTAGGAAACTAGTAAATATGGATGGAGAGCATAATCTAGCAAATGACTGATGCTAATGATTTAGCCATATATCACAGCTGTAAGTCTCTTGTCTGGGTAATAAAAAGTAATGCTTTAATCGTCAGACCAGTTGAGGATCATTTTTTAGTCTCAGCTTAGAAACTAATGTGGTGATGTCACAGTAAAAAGAATAGCTCCTGTTCACACCGTGTATATGGCCGTACCTCTGACTAGTGGGGGAAATGATCTCCAGTTGTGCAATTTGAGTGAATCCCTGACTCTGAGAGCTGTGTAATCTGTTTGCAATCACATGCCTTGAAAGATTCAGATTTAAAGTACTCAGCTTTAACATTATTAATTTTATGTGTACGTCTGTGTGTATGTTGTATGTGCAGTCGTGTGAGTCAGCTGAAAGAGCAGGCCCAGTCGGTGCTGTCTCCCGGAAATCTGCCCGATGATGCCGAGTGTCTCACCGTGCCCAAATACAAGAGAGACCTGGTGCAGAAGTTGAAGATTCTCCGGCAAGAGCTTTCTCAGCAGCAGCCGCAGGCAGGGCACTGCCGCATCGAGGTGTCCCGCGAGGAGATCTTTGAGGTAGGACACCTCAAAACCACACAAACAAATAATAACCAAATTTGAGCCATCAGCATTTAATGACAGCAACCCGAGCAAGGCTAAGATATGCAACAGAGCCTATCACTGCATGATCACTGCATGAGCTTTGCAAATATTTGGGAAGAGAATAATTAGAACTCAATAATACACGGTGGAGTGCAGCTGGAGAAATTAGGGGAGAGCGACACGGAGGAAGCCCGTGTGATAGAGCCTAGCTGTGAGCCAAGAGCTGTCACAAGAGTGTGATATCTGCAGTGCTGCGACATGCTGTCAGCTTTTTCCTTCTATCCACATGTTTTGACAGCAAAGACGGAGCAAGGTTGTGCCTGTTATTTTGTTTTATTTAGCCCCTTATAAAACTATTTGCTTACATTTTTCTGCCTGTCTCTGTTGGCTCACACTCCCCATCTCCAAAACTCCAGATTAAGACAGCATTAGAAGTCTCCCAGCTATTTTAATCATAGATAAACAAGCCTGGACACTTGCCTTGTTATTAATCCTTTCATCCACTAATGAAAATGTCGTCAGTGTACCAGCTGCAGTTATTTATGTGGCTGAACTCATGGGAAGGAGGCACTAGACTGGTGGCCATTAACTCTATCATTGTAATGCACAGCCACGGACATCTTGTCCCTAACTATGAAGCCGCCACGGTTTGTTTTTGAGCTTTGTGAGCGTGCACTCTCTGCCTCCACAGCTTGAAGTGATTTGTCTGAGTTTGTGCTCATCCGTCTTTATGGGCGTGTGCGGCTGTTTCTGTTGCAGCATTCCTGCATTCCTTTGCGTTCCCTCCAGAGCTAGAAAGGTATGCAGGGCTGCAGGAGATAGCATGGACCCCTAGAGGAAAGTCAGTCTGTCTGTGTGTCCTCATTTGCATGTGCGTATGTCAGTGTGCACTTGTTTGCTCATGTAAAAATGGGCGGGTTTGTTTTTCATGGCGTTTTTTAAATCAGAGGTAATTATTTAGAGCCCTCTAACAGCATGTGTCCATTTGCTAATTTTGCCACGCCACCTCTTTCTGGTCACCATCTGTGGACATTTCTGTAACTTGTCTTTGGTTTGGTTGTGGTAAATTAAAATCTTCCCCTTTGTGATGAACACCATTGTCTGATTGGCTGAACGCAATGTAGCACACATTTGCATAAATTCGAGGTTCAGTGAACTTCTGTTGCCACACAGGTTTCCCAAGTGGATACTGTAAGAATGAAATACTCAGAGATGTTTGCAATCCTCCCCTGTGCCCCATACAGGAGTCATACAGGCAGGTGATGAAGATGAGGCCAAAAGACCTGTGGAAGAGACTGATGGTGAAGTTCAGAGGAGAAGAAGGACTGGATTATGGAGGCGTAGCAAGGTATCACGACCTTAACCTGAAACTTCTTTATTCAACTAATCAGCTACTGCAGTATCGGCATATTAAAAAGCCAGATTTTCTGAGTAAAAGTGTCCTTTTAGTATCAGATCGTCAAAGACAAAAGTTCATCCTTAATGGGTACACTTACACTGAGTCACTTAGTCCATTTGGTTCACCTGTTTCTGTATAGAACTCATTTGAACACAGTCCCTCTGCTGGTGACACACTGATATTACACAGCGAGGTTGCAGTGCTAGCAGAATTTACACTGTAAACTGTACCCTGTTATATTGTATAACTGAACTACATAACATTTTGTCCTCTGTATTGTGGGAGGTGAAAGCCTGGTGCCAGCGATCAGAATGGTGCAAGTTTACAATGTCTGCTTTGTGTTTGTGTTTATAGAGAGTGGTTATACCTTCTGTCTCATGAGATGTTGAACCCATACTATGGACTCTTCCAGTATTCACGTGATGACATTTACACGCTGCAGATCAACCCTGACTCTGCTGTCAACCCGGTACATAGCACTCTCCACTCTAAAGCTTCATACGAGGTTAAAACACCGAAATGATTATAACTGCGGAATGACAGACTGAGTGCCAAGATAAAATGCTCACAGAATTTAGGCATGGTTTTCTATGATGAATATCACAATAACACAAATGCCCAATGACAACTTCAATTATCCAAAGAGTCTCAGAGACTTTTTTAAAATTAATTATTATATACTTCTATCCTCAGTATTGTTACAGTTCAGCATGCTAAAGAAATGGCAAACACTACGCTGGTGCAACAGTGTCGGTTGATTATAGCCTCCATCGCTGATCAAAACGAAGATGTTAGACACACAGGAATATAAACGTTCACAAATAGTGTCGGAACAATAAGTGTAATTGTGCATAATCATCATATACCGTAAATCAGAAATTGTTCTTCACAATAAATCTGATAAATTCTCAAGGTGGCCCTGGAGGTTTTGATTAAAACTGACCTAAAGTGGAATATTGTTGAAAGTTGTTGACTGTATGATGACAGTGTTCCGAACAAAACCTGTTAATATTCATTACTGTATATTATTATTTATATACTATACATCACATGGATGATGGACACTGTTTTGGCTTATCCATCAATGCTTTTAAAACTTGGTAAATGATAGAAAAAGCTGAGTTAATACAGCGCTAGTGTGTACTTCTTTTCCACTGTGAATACCACTTATTGATTGTAGACCTGTTTTCGTTTTAGGAACACTTGTCCTATTTCCACTTCGTGGGCCGCATAATGGGTATGGCCGTGTTCCACGGTCACTACATTGACGGCGGCTTCACTCTACCCTTCTACAAGCAGCTGCTGGGCAAACCCATCACGCTGGATGACATGGAGTCTGTGGATCCTGATCTCCACAATAGCCTTGTCTGGATCCTGTGAGTGCCCTTTGATTCCTGCACAAGCTGGACACCAGCTAATAGCTTATAACAGCTAATAGAGATAAAAATAAATGATATTTCTAAGCATTTAGAACTTTTTAAGCCGTTACTTTAATATAAGGCTTCATATAGATTCTGCATGTTACTCTGGCGCATATACAGTCAGCTCCAGAATTATTGGTACGCTTGGTTAATATGAGTATAAATGGATATGAAAAAATGTCTGTGATTATTTAGCTTAATCTCAGAAATATCGAATCTTTGATAGGTGTTTTTATTTTCTTAAAGTAAATATATATTTTAAAGATTAAAAGAGTAAATTAAAGATTCATTGTGAGATTATGCTAATTTAACACAGACCTTTTTTTCACATCCTTTTTAACCTTTTTAATCTTTTCTAAAGGTGCCAGTAATTCTGGAGCTGACTATATTTAAACGGAATTCATCTGTGGGAAGCTTGGCAGACCATAGAGGCTGAAATTATTTATTCAAAATATCAATCAACCAAGAATTGTTCCTGGTTTAATGAGCTTTAAATAAAAAAAAGACCTAGGGTGACAGTGACATAACACGTTGCACTTTGGCTGTTATTTATCCTTCAACATAAAAAATAAAATTAAAAATCACAGCCAAGTACTTAACATATTTCTTTACTGTTTTCTAATGAATGCCTTTATTTCTTTGTTCTTAGTGACAATGACATCACGGGGGTGTTAGACCACACGTTCTGTGTAGAACACAATGCATATGGAGAGATCATTCAGCATGAGCTCAAACCCAACGGCAAGAGCATTCCAGTCACTCAGGACACCAAGAAGGAATACGTCAGGTATGTTTTATAATCTCACAGTGAACTGAAACACAGCACACAAGGTAATCGTCCATTAGGGCTGTCACTATCGATTATATTGGTAAGCGTGTAATCTGAAGATTATTTTGACGATTAATCCAGTAATTGAATTTTTTTTTTTAATTCACAATTTAAATAGACTTAAGTAAACAATAAGTTCACTAAAGATAATTATTTAATTTCACCAAACTGTATATAATGCGAAATGTTCACTCATTTGACCACTGTTTTACAATAGAAATGCCCCAGTGATTATAATTCCTTGCTTTGTGTGATGAGTAACCATGGAAATATGCAGTGCAGAGCCGGAGTTATGACGTTATTATGAAACATGTGACGAACAGTAATGTGCACGTTTGGACATTTTACTTCACATTTGGTCAGAGTTAGTTAGCATTTCTATCTACTTTCTATTCAGTTGTGTGCTCTGATGGGTGATTAAGGGGTGAAAAACTCCAATAATGAGAGGAGCAAATGTATCACACACACCACACACATCATACGTTTAGCGTGCTGTGTCTGGTGGCAGCTCTGTGAAACTCGGATGTCATGTCTTCAGGTGCTACAGCAATGAAGATGTGCTCTTATGGTATTTGAGTTCATTTTTGCAGTGACAGCAGACAACAACTTTGTTTCTCACATCCAAAGTGAAGTGCTCCCACACAGCTGACGTTCCTTGTCATTTGTTGCATAGACCCTCGTCCGTGCAGTGCCGCGCCTCTGCCATTTTGCCGAATTTAATGTTGTAATCGTGACGGCGCTAACGTCCATTATTCTCACACCTCATACGCACTCACCCACACCACAGTGTGATGCTGATGTCATGTCTGTGGTCATCATTCAGGCTTTATGTGAACTGGCGCTTCCTGAGAGGCATCGAGGCTCAGTTTCTAGCCCTGCAGAAAGGCTTTAACGAGGTCATACCACAACATCTGCTCAAAGCCTTTGACGAGAAAGAGCTAGAGGTACTGGAACGATAAATTCATTTACTCCTTTATTCCAGTGAAATTGTAAGCAATGTGATATGTTTATATGATTTAACTACAAGCTTTCTCTGCGTGTCAGCCTCACTCGGCTCTTACATTACCATGACTTCCTCCTTGCCCTCTCCCAGCTCATTGTGTGCGGCCTGGGAAAGATCGATGTTAACGACTGGAAGTCCAACACACGGTTGAAGCACTGCACCCCCGACAGCAACATTGTGAAGTGGTTCTGGCGCGCTGTTGAGTCATTTGATGAGGAGCGCAGAGCTCGACTGTTGCAGTTTGTCACCGGCTCGTCCAGAGTGCCGCTGCAGGGTTTCAAAGCCCTACAAGGTACATTAGCTCCATCTGTTTTGTCCCTAGTGGTATCAGCAGAACAACTGCATAAGCTAACAGAGTAACACTACTGCCTGTTCGGAAGACAGATAGACAGATGCTAGTGGCGACTACAGGATGCTCTAATATTTGATAAATCTAAGGACTGGGGAGCAGGAGTACCGTTAACTGTGCACAGATGAACTGAGAATTATGCTTTCTTGATTGTGGCGTGATTATTTTTATATTCACCATATAAAATATTTACACTGACCATCTACATGTTTCATGGGTAAGGAATGAAACATGACCGGGTGTGCTGTTAGGAAGATAATAAAAGATGGAGTGGTTTGATGCTGTAGCATGTGCCCGTATGTTTTATTCTTCTTATACCACAGCAATTTGACAATAATTACAAGATGACACATCATACATTTTAACTGTCTATGGTCGTTCATAACCTTTTTTTGGGGCCCTGTTTTTTTTCTGCCCCGTTTTAAGGGCCTAAAATCCACTTGGACCAACCACGTAGCAGCTGTGTGCGTGCATGTATGCCTGGTGAAAGCCAAATAAGTTATTTTTACGTGCAAAAACATGAATAGTGTCTCCTTGTGGCCAATCTGAGTGAGCCATATTAGTAAATCTAGCAGCCAACGCTGTCGGAGCTGCTGTTGTAGAAAATTATCCAACACTTTCTGACCAGTCAGAATCGAAAATTGAACAGTGCTGTGGTATAAAAGAGATTTTGATTAATTACAGAGAGCAAGTTAACAATCAGTGGTATCAGAACATCAGAACTGGACAGTAGCGAGTAGCTCATTGGATGTTGGCTCGTTGTGTGTGCCTTTTCCTCGAAATCGTAGTTAAATGATTTTTCTGCTAACAGTGAAATAAAAAATTAGCAGCAGTTTTATTTCATTTATATTATATTGTCTCATGTGTCCTGAAAATGTCTTTAAGTACACTATATGGCCGAAAGTTTGTGGACACCTGATGATGACATTCATATGTCCTTGATTAGCCCATTCCAGATTTAGTCCCCCCTTTTACTTTTATAATAACCTCCACTCTTCTGGGAAGGCTTTCCACTAGGTTTTGGCCTGTAGCTGTTTGGGGTTGTGCCCATTCAGCTACACGAGCATTAGTGAGTAAGGCACTGATGTTGGATGAGAAGGCCGTGCATGCAGTCGGCATGCCAGTTCATCCCGGAGGTGTTCAGTGGGGTTGAGGTCAGGGCTCTGTGCAGGGAAATTGTAATGTTAGAGCATACAGTGATATTGTAGACACTTGTATGCGTTCAGCTCTGTGGCAACAGTTTGGTAAAAAAAGCCCACGTATGGGTGTGATGATCAGGTGTCCACAAACTTTTGGCCATAGTGTATAGTGTATTATGCTGTTTCTGTTTTTTTCCTCTTTTTTCAGCTGTTTTAATAATATTTCTGTGTGTTTTGCTCTTGCTCACGTGTTTGGGGTTCCAGGAGCTGCAGGCCCACGTCTGTTCACCATCCATCAGATTGATGCCAGTACTGATAACCTGCCCAAGGCTCACACGTGGTGAGTGAACGTTTAAAACCTTGACTTATAGGTGGCAAATTATGTATGATTAGAGGTCCAGTCCCTTTATTTCCCACAGTAAGTTATTTAACGTCACATTTCTCTGTTCTCTACAGCTTCAACCGCGTCGACATTCCTCCATACGAGCACTACGACAAGCTCTATGACAAACTCCTGACGGCCATTGAAGAGACGTGTGGCTTTGCTGTCGAGTGATTCCTGCCACTAGAGGGCGTGTGAGGGGAGGAAAGCTGATTTTTGTCGAAGGAGAATACCGGTCACTCTGCACCCTTTGGGCGTGGCGTATGGGCCAGTAGCACTGCCCCTGTTATCAGAAGAAGGGACAGAACTAGGAATAGGTTGTTGTGGATGGAACATTTTGGTTTCTCTTCTTCCCTGCGTATTTTTTTTTTTTATTATTGAAGAATGGACTTCATTTTTCAGCTGCTAGTAACTCTCTGACTTTATACCTTGTTTTGGAACATGCGAAAATGTTGGCTCTTCCTCTTTTTTCTTTTCTTTTTTTTTAAGCATTAAGGAGAAAAAAAAGACACAGACAGTATTTCATGTAGCGTCTGTCCCAACTGACTGAGACGCCGGTGGGGTACCAGTAGAACATTGCTGCGTAAGCATACAGAGTAGCACTACTGCCCATTCTGGGGGGAAAAGAAATATGCCAGTGGCAGCTACATCTGTAGTTCAATGTGTTATGCTCAAATATCATGTTGCACAACGGACATTTGCGGCCCTGTGATGAAGGCAGTCAGAATATATGTCCCACTGGCCACTTTTATGCCCTCACACACTATTTCAAACGCCTGTGCTCCGTTCCCTAAAACCAGTCTCAGCAGCAGTCTTGCGTACAAGCTTCTTTAATAGAACAAATGAATGATTTTATTAGGTTGGTAGTCCCGTGTTATTTTTATATGATGCAGGCTGGGAAAATGGAGCAGAAAAAAAAAAACCAGGCAAAAAGATATGCAGACGGGTGACAAATGATTAAACTACAGTGTCTTTACCTACATGTTTCTGGAACTGTACTGGAGGGATGAATACCATTTTTCCAAAAACTATTCACTCCATTGATGTATTGATGATGGAGATGGAGAGTGCTGCCTAACGCTCTGCTAAAGGTGTTAAAATGCGTGGTTACGAATGCCACAGCTTATTATTTTTATCCTCTTCAAGCCATCCGGTGTCCTCTCATGAACTGCGGAGTGGGGCGGGATCATCCTGGAAGAGACAATTCCCATCAGGTTAGAAATGTTTCATCAGAGGATACAGGGAATCAGAATCACTTTATTGATTTGCAGTAATGCTTCCCACACAAAGCATGTCAGGAAAATATCCCTCAGCATAACAGAGCCAACGTTTTTTTTTCTTTCTTTCTTTCTTTCTTTGTCATCCGCCTGTAGATGTATCATTTATTACCCATACTCCAGAAACTGTTGTTGTTGCAAAAATGAAGTAGAGTACGTGCATTGCATCGTCATCGACGACTACCAGGTGACTTTGATTGATTGTGGCTATTTAAAAAAGCTGAACGTTTCTAAAGAACTTATTTTTAGCGGCATTAAGTTTTTGAAATAATGATGTTACTCCATCAAATGTGGATGTCCTAAGGCCTAACCAAATGCGGATGTATGCAGATGCATATGTAGGAGCATGCCGACGAGGTGGTAGATGTATTTCATTTTGTGTCCTTCAGTCATGGAATCTTTAGTTATGTACTGACCTGTGTTTTGACAAAGCCTACCTAAAAATAAAACCTCAAGAATTTGAATTAGACAGATTGGGTCAGCTGAATACTAACACTAACTTTGCCTACTTTGACCCATGATCTTAAATGGGCTAGTTTTAATTCATAATTCAAAATTTCATCCTCATGTCTTTCTGAAAGTGGACAGTTAATGATGCTTAATGATGATGAGTAATGAAGTATTTTCAAGATCGTGTAATTAAAAAGTTAGGGTTGATATCAGTCATGTAATTAAAAAAAAAAAAAAAGTGTCAGTGATTAAATATAAAAGATAAATATTAACAGTATACCGGAATGCCTCAAAAGCATGTCCCTTGTACCATTTGTATTCTTTTTAAACGTGTAGCTTCAGATATAGTGCAGCGCTTTTATTCCAGAGTCATTATAGGATTCCCAAGCAACATTTTCGATTCTTATATAATGGGTTAAATTTTGTATCTTCTTTAGCAAAACATCATCATATTTATTTTATTTTATAAGCTCGTATAGATGGTTGAATGAAATGCTCCTTGTCTATAGCAATCCTCTATGACCATGGACTGTTGTTAAAGATTTGCATATGCTGAAAATGAATTACACTTCTTCTTGTATTACTTTTTTTATAGACTGAGTGTGTGTGTGGGGAGGGAGGGAGGGGGGGGTGAAAAGAAAATAAGCCTCTGGGTAAATCAGTTGAAATATCCTGAGAAGGTGCTTTGTACAGTAATAGAATATTGTCCTTATACAGCTATGTGGATCACAAAATGTCATATATCTTTAACTTAAATAGAAAGATGTACAAGAAAAAAAAATACATTGGGGAAAAGTACATTTTGCACACATTGCAGACTGTAATTGCTGTAAATAATAGGCAAAATCTATTTACCAAACTCTTTATGAATGGACTGATTTTTTAAAAAAAATAATTAGTTTACTCTCAAGTCCAGTGCACACACAGATTCTCTCCTTTGGTCTTTTCTCTCTCCTTCTCTTTCTCTCACTGTTTTGTTGTACAGCTGCCTCTAGGACGTCGGACTGGACGTTGTATTGCTCTGTTAAAATGTGAGGGGCGTCTCTGGTTTATTTCAGCATGACTTACTAGCAGGACTATATCTCATAGTTGACAGGTGCAATTTGTTTAATGTAACATCTTTTTTGTAAGAGTATTTTATTTTTGTGTGTAATTAGTTCTGATTAAAAACTGGCCCTTGGCACCAATCGTTGTCTGTATCTTGCTGTGTGTGCATGGAGATTCAGTAATGTCCCAAAAGGAAGTATCAGCCATAAGATTACATGAGCATTGGATGATCTCTGATCACGACGGCCTATTGTAATTTAGATCAGGGCGTTTAAATGTGCCATATTTCAGTAGGCTGAGACAAAGAAAGCAATTGCCTTGGTTTGAATAATAAAGGATTTTTCCTTTGTTTTGAGAGAGAGGAAGAGGAGTGTGAATAGCCCCAGTGAAGTGTTACAGAGGCAGGTGGCAGCCAGTTTTGAGAATGGGTTATCTAACGACCATTTAATATATTACACAGGCATTGGTGCAACAGCAACAAGAATGAAGACCAGTGCAGATGCAGTAAATAACAAGGGCAATGGGAAACACTCGATAGATAGATGGATATATAGACACAATTTACTAATCTCCAATTGGAAAATTTGGGACTACGGCAGCCAAAGGATGGGTGACAGAAAAAATATGCGTAATTGCACATGGATAGTGTGAAGACCTCAAAGCACAAGTAGGACAGAGTACAGGAACACATGAAGTGTGTAGACTACAAAATGATTTTACAGTTTCCAAAGACTGTAATATAACTTTAATATTGGACATAATGCACTCTAAAGATAAAGATTATGGTGTTCATACTAAACATCCTTTTAGCACAGCCAGTACTTATTGACTTTAATAGTATACAGTTGTAAAAGAATAATGATTTGTAATATCACTATCTGGTGTCACTCAGAAGAGGATGGGTTCCCATTTGAGTCTGGTTTCTCTCAAGGTTTCTTCTTCATGTCCTCTCAGAGATTTTCTTTGCCACAGTCACTTCTGGCTTGCTCACATCTAAAGCTGGATTTCTGTAAAGCTGATTTGTGACAATGTCTATTGTTAAAAGTGCTGTTCAATACCATTTGCACAGAATGAAATGTCCATCTGTCCATTTTTATAGTCATAAAACAAAACTTGCAGTGTCCCAAGCTAGAACAACTGCAACAGCTGCATTATGAAATTTGAAGTTAAGTGATATGGTCTGATACTTGCTCACTTCAAGGTCATTTCTTTAGTTAAGATTATGCATAGTACTGCTAACAGATTACTGTTTTTGTTTGTTTGTTTTTAAGGGGGGGGCTACATTGCTGGAGATATTTTAAAAATCACTGGCTTTAACGAGATTGGGGAAGGGCTGCATTTTGTGTTCAAATTATTTATAAATATATCCATATGTTGGAATAACAACACATGAGTCACTAACATTGCTCAATGAAATGAAATGACTCAATTATTCATTAATCAGTTCAGTTCATAAGACGGATAGGGCGGGGTTTACCGAAACCGGAAGTAGTGCACAGCACGTGAATGCCAGTGACGTATTTTCCAAGATGTCATTTCCTGTTGGTATATAACTCCAACGAGGGTCCTATATTACCGGCATTGAGGACGCCATCACTGCCGGCACAGGAAGGAGTGGGGTCAAATTAATCTTATAATAGTCTTTTAAATTTTTTTTATTTATTAGAGTATTCATTTGTAAAACCTCGTTAATTAAAAATGCCCGGATATTCCGACAGAGACCGCAGCCGCGACAGAAGGTAAGGTTTTCTCCCTCGTCCTACCCAGGTGCTGTTTCACCAGCTTGCTAAACTCATTTAATTTGACTTGTATTTATTTATTATTTAAGTCTACAAGCTTGAGTTTAAACAACAACAACAACAGCGAAATCGAAGATGAGGAGATATGTTTTTAATTCCACTTCATATTAGCTAACGTTAGCTTCATAGCCATCCTAGCTAGCTAACAATATGGCCCCTTTTTAAATTTTATTTTTTTTTTTTTGCTATGCGATAAATTTATAGATGACATAATATCAGTGTGATTATTTTGCTCGTATTGAGTGTTTGACTCGAATGTACTGCTCGTCGTGTTTGTATTTTTGCCATAAACGCTCTCTAGGCCTCGCCATGTGGCTTGAAGCTGCTGCTGGTACAAAATGCCGGCCGGCTTTTCTTTGTTTCCCTGCCGGTAAGAATTAAAATGGCAGCGGCTTAGACCGTGACTCAGACCCTGACCCCATCGTCACCAAGAGCTTGTAACCTCTAGTAATCCCTTGCTCGGTTTATTTTCATGATAAATCATTGGTGAGTGTTTATTATAAAGCCTAATAAAGGTTAGTGAATGCCGCGTGCGAGTCGCGTCATTGATTGATGTGTTGAGCGCGCGGCGTGTTTAGGAAGTGCACGTTATTGGACTAGAGGAACTAAAACGCGCGCGCTCGTGTGTGTGTGTATTGCAGCAGTTATGGCAGCAGTTACAACAACGGGCCTCCGCGCTTTGGTGGGAGTCGAAGTGGTCCATCGTCCGGGAAGAAGTTCGGCAGTCCGGGAGACAGACTGCGCAAGAAACACTGGAACCTGGACGAGCTGCCCAAGTTCGAGAAGAACTTTTACCAAGAGCACCCGGATGTAGCGCGCAGGTCATCGGTACGGAACCCAGTCTGTTATTCTATTAGGATTCATTAATGTTCATAAAATATCATCACAAAATATATAAAGAGGCCATCTTTATATTCTGGTGATTTTATATATAATGTCTGTGTATATAGTGATCTATCTGTCAATCATGTGCAAATGATTACATACATATAGTACTGTGTAAAAGCCTTAGGCACATGTAAAGAATTGCTGTAGAAGCAGCTACAGTTCTTCTGGAGACTTTATCACACTTGCTTCTTATTTTTTGCAGCAAAACCCAGCAGCCTTCATTATGACTTTTGTCTGAAAAGTGGCCTCTTGTGTAATATGCTGAATCAATAATGTAGGAGTCATAAAATAAAAAATCTATAACAAAGGTTGTGCTTAAAAAAATAGGGTGCCTAAGTCTTTTGCACAGTACTGTATATCATTTGCACATGGTTTTGTTGTCCTTTCTATACTCAGGGATCGACAGATCACAAGCCCAAGTGGTGCTGTCGGATATGCTGATTTCATGAGCTGTCTATTAGTAGCCAAAGAACAAATAAACATGTGCTATTTGAGAAACTTTGGCAGAAGATGATGGCTACTTGAAGTTGTCCCCTCCCTTGGACTTCTGTTTATTTTCCTTATCTTACCTTCGCTCCAGTGAGAGATAAATCACACACGTTGCCTAGTTAGTTTCTTGTCAGTGTGTAGTGACAATGTACTGTTTTGGGCTGGTTTCATCCAATGGTGGAGTGTTTTTTCCCTCCCTAATACAGTCTGAGCCAAATGTATTCCCAGCAACCAGTCATGATTTAGATGTGCCCCTTTTTATTTAAAATGTATATATTTAGGTGTAATTTATCATGCCATGTGTTTGGTTTTGTACTAGCTTCTTTGGCATTTAGGAAAGCAAGCAAACTTTTAGTCATGTACACTTTTATCCAGATAAAATGATTTTTCATTTTTGCAATCAGACAGGAAATGGGGATTTAATTGGGGGCATGAATTAAAGTTGAGTGGGGCATATTTGCTATAGGATTAGTCCAAGCAATCATTTGAGCCAGTTGACTTGTTGATTCAACACACCATACCTAATTTGCATAAACTCTAGAGAACCTCGATTCGAATGTTGCATTGTTGCTAGCTAGTGTGAATTCAGGGCAAGTCTGTGTTACTATACTTGCCTAGTGCTTCTTATGTTGTTGTATTACATTGGTTTTCTAGCTTAGCCACTTGGGTTTCTGGGCAACCAAAGCATAGAGCTGAGAAACACACTGGAGTTTTCACTTGGCCATTTGGGCTAACTAATCAATTTGTGATTTATCCACCCCGAGGGTCAATCTGAACACTCTGAAATTTGTCTCCTTATACTCACCTGGACAGTAATAATCGAGTTTAATAGAATTTTTGCCGTTGTATTATGGTCACCCAGAACTCATCATTCTGCTTCACTTGCAGCAAGAAGTTGAGCAGTACAGGAGGAGCAAAGAGATCACAGTCAAAGGGAGAGACTGTCCCAAACCTACAATTAGGTTTCACGAGGCCAACTTTCCCTGTAAGTTGAACACCATACCATTTTTATAAATTCATAAATAAATTGACCTAAAGCTTAAGGTTTGGTTTTGTTCCTTTTTTTTGCAGCCTATGTAATGGACGTGATCAATAAACAGAACTGGACTGAACCAACTCCGATCCAATCTCAGGGCTGGCCACTGGCACTCAGTGGCAAAGATATGGTTGGCATTGCCCAGACCGGATCTGGGAAAACGCTTTCGGTAAGAACCTTCTAAACCTGTGCTTATGTTTGCTAGGGCTAAATTGTCTGTCAATAACAAATGTTTTTTCTTTTTAGTATTTGCTTCCTGCTATTGTGCACATAAACCACCAACCATTCCTGGAGCGTGGAGATGGACCTATTGTAAGTAATGGTTTGATCATTCTTTAAATGCTCCCGTCTTTGCCTTTTGGACTGAGATGCTAAATTGTGGTCTGTTCCTCAGTGCCTGGTGTTGGCTCCCACTCGTGAGTTAGCCCAACAAGTCCAACAGGTAGCGTTCGAGTACGGCAAAGCTTCTCGTCTCAAGTCCACCTGCATCTACGGAGGAGCTCCTAAAGGACCACAGATTCGTGATCTAGAGCGGGGTATGTTTGCTGCTTCCTTTCATATCTGTAAAACTATTTCATCTCTTTCTGTACTCACCTTCTGTAATGCTTTCTTTTAGGGGTTGAGATCTGCATTGCTACTCCAGGAAGGCTTATTGACTTCCTGGAAGCTGGAAAGACAAATCTGCGCAGGTGCACATATCTGGTGTTGGACGAGGCTGACAGAATGCTGGATATGGGCTTTGAACCTCAAATCCGTAAAATTGTTGACCAGATCAGGGTATGATTACAGTTTCAAACTTTATCCTAGGATCTGGGGTGGGAGCATCACGGAGCATGGAGCCAGATGATAACTGGTGTTTTGTTCAAAGTGTAGTTGTAGTTTAAGTTATAGTTTTGAGAGAATTTTTGCACTTTCTGTATGATGAATGCATCAAAGTAATAACCCCATGCCCTTTATTTAGATTGACTGGCTAAAAGGAAGAATGCTTATTCTACCTTGTTAAATCACGTTCTCTCGTGCTCCTTGCAGCCGGACAGGCAGACTCTGATGTGGAGCGCTACCTGGCCCAAAGAGGTGCGTCAGCTGGCTGAGGACTTCTTGAAAGACTATGTCCAGATCAATGTGGGAGCTCTGCAGCTCAGTGCCAACCACAACATCCTGCAGATAGTGGATGTATGCAATGATGGAGAGAAGGAGGACAAGTGAGTGAGCCTTTTATTTGGCTGAGCGGTTTAGTGATCTGTAAGTGTTAATATTGTGTATTAAGGTGGACCTGTTTACCAGTGGTCAAGGTGTGTTAAGCTTGAGTGAACATTTAAATGAGAGATTTTGGAACACTAGATGGACATCAGTTATTTTGCTCTTCAAGGTTGCTGCGCCTGCTAGAGGAGATCATGAGCGAGAAGGAGAACAAGACCATCATCTTTGTGGAAACTAAGAGGAGGTGCGATGACCTCACGAGAAGGATGCGCAGGGACGGGTAAGTACCTCTTGAGCAGCTTATTAAACCACAATGTGTAGATGCCATATAGCACTGAACATGTGTGAATCTTATGTTGCAGGTGGCCTGCAATGGGTATACATGGAGACAAAAGCCAGCAGGAGAGAGACTGGGTGCTCAATGGTACTGCTTTATAACAATGACTTGTCATTGATTATGTAACAGGCTTAGGTATTTTTATTTATTAATTTTTGTTTTTCTTATTTATTTTTTCCCCCACAGAATTCAAGTTTGGCAAAGCACCCATTCTCATTGCTACTGATGTGGCATCCAGAGGTCTAGGTATGTATATCTTTGTGCTGCTACAGACTCATGAGTGCTGTATTGTTAAATTTTAGTAGTTTTCATGTAGAATTTTAAACTGCTGTCCCTCTCTCTGAGTTATCCCTCACCTGAAGGTGCAGTCTTGGAGGCAGGACCTTGGCATGACGTGTCCAGAGTCTCCGGAGGGGTCTGGCGCTCCTTTGCTGGAGTTCTGCCTTTTCTGCCAGCCAATCAAATCGTGTACAGAGGTGTTGGGAGTTCTCGTGCCCCTGGTGCACTCGCCAGCCACTGAGGAGCATGGCATTGTGGGATAGCTGTGGTGGCTCCTGCTCTTGCATAGCTACAGCTGCAACTGTGGAAAGTTTTTGAGGTCTCACTCGATGGGGCCGCTTCCACACTATTTGGCCTTTGAAATGAGAGCAGCTGTTGGTTATGTGCACGCCTCTGTACTGAATGCGATTCCCAGGCTAGCTGAGGAGTTCCCTCCTGTTCTGGCTTCGATCATGTCGAGTCCTGCCAAAGAGAGACCCTGTCAAGTGACCGCTGCTTGACTAATATTGTAAAATCTGAGCCAGCCTTTCATGGTTCATTTCAAGCAAGATGCAACAATTGGACTTCAGTTGTCCCGAAGTCTGTAGGTAGCCTTTGCATCTGTTATGTGCTTTAAGGCCTATTGATGGGAAGCACCTGATTGTCAGTTAAACCTGTGGGGAGATCAGTGTAGTTGCTTCAAGACTCAGCTGGAGAGATTCATGGGACATAACCTTGCTTGACTCCTTGATGTTCATGTAGTATGTTAAAATTATCTTTCCAATTTGGTAAGTACATACCTTTCTGTTAATTACAGTGTATTAATGTGTCTCTGCTGCTGTGGTGGTGCGCATACTTTGCAACCTTTCCACCGCACTGCATCACATTTATTCCCACAGATGTCGAGGATGTCAAGTTTGTAATTAATTTCGATTATCCCAACAACTCTGAGGACTACATCCACCGCATTGGCCGTACAGCACGCAGTCAGAAAACCGGAACAGCCTACACCTTCTTCACACCTAACAACTTTAAGCAAGCGCAAGACCTTGTCTCTGTCCTCCGTGAAGCCAACCAGGCCATCAATCCCAAACTCATCCAGATGGCAGAAGACAGAGGAGGTAAATCCAATTGGTGAGATACAGGAACTGTGGCTTGTTTGCAGCCACTTTTCTCCCCTTTTTCAAAGTTTTCCATGTAGTGGGTTAAGAAGACTTTCCCAGGGCTCTAAAGTGTTTTGTATAAACTATTTTCTAGATTTAGTGAGTATCATAAATTGTATTCTTAGATTTAACCTTTCCGTTTCATGGTGCTGTAGGTCGTTCAAGGGGCGGTCGAGGTGGAGGGTATAGAGATGATCGCCGAGATCGTTACTCCGGAGGCAGACGGGACTACAACTACAGCCAAGACAGTCGTGGTGGTGATCGCAGTTACGACAACGGACCAAAGAAAGCCTTCAGTAACAAGACACAGAATGGTGCAACATACAGTAATGGGACCAGCAATTACAATGGAAGCAGCAGTAATTGCTTTAATGGGGCTTACAATGGACAGTCCAACTTTAATGGCAGTCAGGCTGGTAGCTTTGGAAACCAGAGTTTCCAAAACAAGCAGTTTGGTGCCAACCAGGGTACTGCTCAGAACGGTGCAAATCACAATGCACAGTTTCCCTTCAACCCTCAGCAGCAGCCAATGCAGCCCATGATGCCCTTTTCCATGCCCCCTCCTAACTTTCCCTAGATAAACTGCACACATCTGCATACGCACAGTATAATTTATTGCCTTGTGTAACTTCCATATTTCATGGCTGTTCCATCATGAACAGGATTTAAAACGATTTGTTTTCTGTCATGTCCTAAAGTCTCCAGTGCAGCAGTAGTGATGGTGCACTTTTGTGGATTGTTTTTTTTTTTTTTTTTTTTTATATATTCCATTATTCATACTTCGCTACTTTTTGTACTAGTTTCTTGCATTTATTATAAATTTACACCTGTAAAGTTTCAGATATTATTCTGGGCCATTACATGGCCCTTAAATAAAACAAAATACCCACATTGGCTTTGATCTTTACTTGATCTTGATCTTTACTTCTCTGAATGGATCATGTATTAATACTCATCATAGCAGGCAAGTGTTTAGGATTTTTTCCCCCTTAAATCTGATTACAGTTTGGGAGTTATTTGTTGAAAAATTGCTGAAGTTCTTGTAACATAACTGTAACATCTTAAAACCTTTATTTCAATTAAGTGACCAGCTTGGTACACTTGGTACAACAAGGGTGTGGCGTAGTGGTGTGTGTTTTTTTTTTTTTTTTTCTTCTCTCTCGACTTTCCTTTACAGCAGTCAGTCCTTTATAATTAAAAATAATTATAAAGGACTGACTGCTGTAAAGGGAAGTCAAATGGAAAGCATTATTTCTCTCATTACACAAGTTAGTGGTTGAAGCATGTTTTCACACTTGTGGTATTCATATTTTTAAATGCTCAGTCTTACTTAATTCTATAACTGGAATGTCCAAGCTTCATTTTAACCAGCTAGCAAAACCGCAACTAATGCTGAATTTATGGCCACTCTGTATAGTCCATCTTGGAACTTCCTACTTCCCACCTCGGGCAAGTTTACATAGCTTCAGCAGTTTGAGGTTTTGGAGGATGGAAGGGGAGTGGATGTGCAGGAAAGGTTAGTGCTTGAAATACTGCTTTGTGAATATAAAATCTTGTAAAGGGTAAAAGCACTTTAAGAGATTTTTATACAGAACAGTCGAATATACAGAAATAACATGCATTCAAAATCAATCCAGCTGGCACCACTGTAGTTTCTGTAATTGCACATCTGAATAAAAATGACAATTTAAAGTAATTTATTCTTCATTTTCACTCTGCCACCATGGACAGACATCACTACAAGTCAGAAGTGAATGCTTTTGGAAAAGTGGGAATCATGAGTTAGAGGACAGTTCCAATGGATTCAGTAGTTGAAAACCTCCCAGCCATGAATACTGCATGATTCCACTTGCTTAAGCAATTTGGGTTTGGGCTTGGCTCCTGCTTGGTGGAAAAAATCTGTAACCACACTGCTCCTTTTGCAGCCTCTTTTGAGCTCTCTTGGCCTATATAGTGTACAGTGGTGTTCACTCAAGTAATTGATGCAATCAGTACTCTTACTTGTGTACTTCATGTGCTTGTAATCCTGAACCGGTGTGATTTCCTATACGTACAAGCCACTGTTTCCTCTGTTCTCAAACATGGTGCAATGCCGTGGCATGAGAACGGCTCAGTGGTACTACACAATGAAAAACAACTAGGAATATATCCTGACAGCCAGGTTAATGATTAGCCACTGCAGCGTATGTATCAGAATTAAATGTTCCTGCTCTCATGAGCAGAAGACTGTTTGCAGGCTTTTTATATTAAGTGGAAAATAGATATGTAGGGCCTTGAATGTTTAAGCTGGAAGGGCCCATATTGCACATGTCATTTTCCCATGATTCAGTTGACAGGAATGGGTTTCACGTGGACTGTTTATCAGTATATTCTCTTATGTAACAGGATATCAAAGGGATGTGGATATAAAAGGCAGCGTAGTTAGCATAGGCAGTTCCTTATTTTCAAGAAGGATTGTGTTCTGAGAGGTTCGTACTCATGGATTTACAATACAGATGGATGTTTTTCTTGTGTGTGCTGGTAGTCCAGTGCTTCACAGATGGTAAGTAACATTTTTGTGGGGGTTTCTATACCTTTTATTTATTTATTTGTTTATTTTCTTATCAAACCTAAAGGTATGGTAGGCTGTAATCCTGAGATACCACATAAATTAAATGCAAAACTTTTAGCATCTTGTCACATGACTTGTCAAATTAGTTTAGATTTTTCATGATTGCATTTTAAAACTTTTAAATATTTAAAAAGGTGTATAATTTTATTAAAGTCGTGGATAAACATGTTTGTCACATTTAGAAACTAGGCTTAAGGTGCACAATGTAGGGCTAGTGAGCAAAACAAGACACTAAGATCAGTTTTCGAATATACTTTGATTTCATTCTTCAACACAGCTAATCATTTATACAGTCTACCAATCAAGATCTATACATCCACGTCTTAAATTCCAATCAGTTTCGTATACTTTGGTTGGAGAATCTTTTATAACCAATTTTCTATGATTTTCTTACCTGTGCCTAGCAATACTCTATGTTTATCCCCTTGATATTTAAATTAGGAAATTTACTTAATCTAAATGAGGTTAATCAGAGAGAACGTTCTGTAGAATAAACCTATACAGAATCAGTAGTACTAAAATACACATTTATCCCAGAGGTCAGTGAGGATTTTAGTACTGCGGAGTGTTATCATGTTCCCATTTTATGATTCGTATGGCCACAAGCATTCTCTGGTTTAGCCTTAGCCATTTTGTTAATCCTTAGATTTAATTCTTAGATTTTAGATTTTAATTAGTTTTCTGCTTTAGGAAAGTGCTGTTATAGGGAAATGTGGAGGTTCAGTACCACCCCAATGTTACAATAACACCACATGACTGAACTTTATTTCTCTTATACCACAGCTATTTACCAATGATTATACTTTTTAGTTTATTAATGAACAACACATACTTTCTATCCATTTATAGTTCCATTTAATGTTGTGGAATGTCCATGAAACAAGTTCCTATTATCATTTGCATTATAACAGCTCACCAGCCTCCCGTTTTTTTCTGTCTTGAAGTTACTGACAAAAAAATGCAGCTTATGTTGCTGGGAAACCGGGAACGTACAAAGGAAGACTTCCCCATGGCAGAAAACTTACAGCCTGTTACAAAGCACTGACACCCAAGCCTACTTCCTTAAAAGAAAACATCAGCATATTAGTCAGTATAAACAACATTACTGTCGCCTGCAGTTATAGAAAATTAGTTATCACCTGACCCATCAGGTTTGAGAATTCAACAATGCTGTGGTATAATTGGAATGATTTTGCTGAGTTAATTGATCTTTCCCCATTGTGGAGAATTAATACTAATGTGATGTCATTTCTTCAATCTTGGGTCCAATAATCATGACAAAAATGCTGATTTCTACTGCATTCAGTACTCTGTTTTCTTAACTGAACTGTATTTGTTTGCCTTGGTCTGAGTTAGAAGTAGATAAGAAAATGCAGGGACACAAAGGGCAAATATTTAAAAAACAGGTGGAGACCGAAATATTGCAAGGTCATTTAGGGTTCCCTAATTTTCAGAATCTTTGTCAATTAATTGTATGATTCAGTCAATATGCAAGTTATATAATAACTAGTGGATTATCTATTATGTCATCTTTATTATACCTGCTTTAAACTCTAACACTGATTTATTCCCTGCTGTTCTTCCTGGTTAGATATCTACACCAAGCACATGAATAACTTCATTAAAGTGGTGGAGATTATTGAGTCAGAGAACCCTGGACTCGGGCCTCTAGTTGTGCTGAGGGGTTTGCGTAAAGCTACTGGCATTAACACGCCATTTATCCAGCATTATCTTGGTCCCCTCAGTGACACACAGAGTCTTGTACTAAATTCAACACTCACTGAGTACATCCACAGCGTTCTTAACCACCAGGTGGTGCAGAATTTGGAGGAAGGTGTAGTACTCACAGCAGACGGAACCACTGTGGCTCTAACTCCTCTACTGCTGGGCCTTGAGGCTGGACTGAAGTCCACTTCCTGGCCACGTGTGCCTGGTGTCTACCCCCTAACCCTCACCAAGAATCTAGTTCTCTCATTCCTTCATCATTCCCAGGCTGATCCTTCCACCTCATCACGTCTAGGCCCTGGTGGATGTTGGGACAATGTGACACATCCTCAGGTCTTCACTCTTTCTGGTGTGGCCTCCTTGGCTACAGATGCTCTAATAAATGGAGGTATGGATGGAGTGATTTTAGGGAAGCATGTTGCTAAACCTAATAAACGCATGCTAACACTGAGTAGCCTTCTGAGACAGTACTACACCTATCAGCTGGACAGTGCAGGGCTCGATGCCGCGCCTGCTCTGATCAGCCAGCTTCGCAGAAGCAGCTTCAGGAGGCTGGTCAGCCTTGCTTCACTGAAAAAGCAACTAGCTAGGTCTCTGAGTATATATCGAAGGTTGGATGAATATCGGAAGAAAAACAAACAAAATGTGGAGATGGATGAAGGTCTGAAGGAATTTGTCCACAGTTACATAGGTATGTTGCTTTTCAGTTAATTTCTCTTTGTGGCCTTTTTAGCTTTACAGAAATATTTGTTGCAAATTTAGATCTGATTATGCCAGAGGTGACAGTGACAAAGAAAAACTGCCTGAAATGATATAAAGAAGAAACCTTGAGAAAAAAACCAGACTTAAAAGGAAACCCATCCTTGTCTGGGTGACACTGGATAGTTTAAAGGGATTATAATCTATTTGTAGAACAGGAAAGTCAAACAGTACTAAGTGCACTGAAAGAATGTTCAGTATGAGCATATTGTGAATAAAAGTCCTGGGATGAGTACAGAACAGCCTTTATGGTTAGAGCAGCAATTCTTAGAAGATACAAATCTACAGTATCCAGGTGAGATTATCCACTGAAGTAGTAGTGGGCATATACTTTTTTAACTGTATTGTGGTTTATTTTGTGTTTCCTCTTTCTTGTCTCATGATGTCACTTTCACTAAGCTACAATAAGATTAACCATTACATCTCTGCCTCATCTTCAGACTGTCCAGCCATCATTCCACGTTGCATGTGGGAAGCTCAGCCTTACCGCGGCACTCCCACTCTGCTGTCCCTTCCTTTATCCTTCCTATATATCCATCACACTTATGGGCCATCTCAGCCATGTCTGTCCTTCCAGCAGTGCTCTCAAGACATGAGGGCTATGCAGCGCTTCCATCAGGATGACCGTGGCTGGGACGATATTGGATATAGGTGTGGGCAGGAAACACTGATGTTTAGGATTTGGCATAAGACCAGATGTTTAGTACAATATAAAATGTGTAGCTTAGACATGGCACGATTCTACTATATGGCCAAAAGTATGTGGACACCTGACTATCACACCCATATGTGGTTCTTCCCCAAACTGTAGCCACAAAGCTAGAAGCACACAGAAGAAGTCTGTAGAAGTACAGAATGTCTTTGTATGCTGCAGCATTACAATTTCCCTTCACTGGAACCAAGAAGCTCAAACCTGTTCCAGCATGACAAAGCCGCTGTGCACACAGTGAGCTCCATGAAAACATGGTTTGCCAAGGCTGGTGTGGAAGAACTCGAGTGTCTGGCACAGTGCCCTGTCCTCAACCCCACTGAACACCTTTGCGATAAACTGGTAGGCTTGTCGTGCGCCAGGCCTCTTCACGCAATATCAGTGCCTGAACTCACTAATGCTCTTGTAGCTGAGTTGGCAAAAATCCCCACAGCCACGCTCCAAAATCTAGTGGAAAGCCTTCTCAGAAGAGTGGACATATGAATGTTATGGTCAGGTATCCACAAACCTTTGTCCATATAATGTACTTTACATAATTTAGTAAACAAAATAACAGTGGTGTTTTGAATGGAAATGCACTTCATCAACATATTTAGGATAAAGATTGAAAATATTTCAGATGATCCACTAGCTCATGAAGCTTCACTTCCACTGTGGTATACCACAATTCTTTGGCATTCAATGGTACAAGACCCAAAACTGTGCAATTTGGTATTCAGAAAAGCCAATGATTTTCTCATTTGAACACATTCTTCATTTGGACATTCAAATTAATGTGCCTTTTCATGTTCTCAGATTAGCAAGAGGACAGGAATAGCAATGTCAGGATAATATGCTTCTAAAATCAAATATATACTATTTTATAAAATAATTTATAAAATTATACAATTTTATATATTTTGTGAAATTGTAAAATATTTGGTAGGTGACTTTGAACACCAATTAATAATTACCATAAACCTACCATAAAATAGCACTCAGGTCCCAAGGTTCTTTCACATTTGTAGTTTATCTGAATCTCAAACTCAGCAGTCACATATTCACATTCTTCATTTTCTCATCTACTCTCTTTGCTCCTCTTCAGCTTCGTGGCTGGTTCTGACGGCTACATATATGAAGGGCGTGGCTGGTTCTGGCAAGGTGCCCACACCAAAGGCCATAACTCTAAAGGCTACGGCGTCTCCTTCATAGGAGACTACACGTCCAGCATCCCTTCCCAACGCACCATGGATCTAGTGAGGAACCAGCTAGCAAAGTGTGCCACAGAGGGAGGGAGGCTGGTCTCAAACTTTACTATACATGGGCACAGACAGCTGGTGAGCACCTCCTGTCCTGGAGATGCCCTTTACAGTGAAATCAACGGATGGGAGCACTTTGGGGTAAGAGATGGAGTCAGACTTATAAATTGCATCTATGTTTACTTTTAATATTCTCTAGATTGATCTGTTGGTGTGCCTTTGTGTTTCACAGGAGGTTAAGCACTAAAGAAGACATGAAACATCTTAAGTCCATGGCATTTTGCAGAATAAATATACCTCAAATACACCACCCTGGTCCAATGTGTCATCACTATTTCTGAGAATCTATTCTTTTTCAATGTAGCGAGATCTTAAATCTCACTGTACTGACCATTTGAATTTTATTTTGCTTACAAATGCACCTCTTAACATTAATTAATTAAACAGTATTGGACAAGGTCTGAATAAACAAGGCCTTTAATTTAAAAATTGTATTCAGTTTAAGTCACAATCTTACACAATCAGGCCAGAATTTCATGTTTCAAAATTTCAAAATTTTACATCTAGTTTCCTGTGTCCTAGATTTAGTGTTCTATGCACTATGATGCCTGTAGTGCATGACAGTCATTGCTATTGCTGTACCATTACATTGTTATAATATTTTTTACATATTCAGAAATCCTTAATAACACTTGTACATGCATCTGAATGTAGGCCTTAAATCCACTATTGAACAGCGACTAGCCAAGAGTTCAGCTGCTGAGAAAACAACAAATGACACACCTCAAAGAGAAGGTGAAGTATGAGGTGAAGAACATGTTCAGTCATGGGGTAAAATAAAATAGGGGTAACAGTTAATTTTGTGGTTTTAGGCTAAGAAGCCTTCTCACCACATAGTTGTATCAGCTTATTATGCTAGTTCTTTCAAGCAAGTCGGCGGTGGCGGTGTGAAGCTGGCCTACGGCACCAACTGTTCAAGAACCAGCCCTGCTCTATTTTAAAACTCAGAATACACATATTCTGAATATTGTGGATCAACCTTTTTTCTTAGATCTAGTACAAATCAGAAAGATTATAAACCACTACAAAAAGCATAAAGGATGCTAGTGAATCCTTCCTGTCTTTTAGGATGCACCTTTGTTGATTTTTACCAACATGTACAGGGTTCTGGCACAGGATTGGAAAATGTTAAACCTTTAACCGACACACAATGCAATTCTTGTTTAAAAAAAAAAAAAAAGTTAATTGTTACTCACTGGATCACATTCAACAGCATTTCACTGATTTTTTATTTTTTTAGATTCACTCTTTAATTTAGAAATTATTATATTTTTGCATTTGCAGCAAGATATTTAATGAATTTTGATTGCTTAGATATGAGATTACAACCAAATATTTTAGGTATTTAGTATCCCACACGCACTAGACAGGACGGGGCTGTGGCTATCACTTTCTGTCAAACGCCAGAATCAAAAGTGAATATGACCAAATAGAATATACTGCATATCCTACAAACAGCTGGAAACTTCATTCTACATATTTCAGTAAAAAAGCTCACAACTGTTTAAGCTATAGCTGGTCAGTTTGTGAGCTTGGCTAGTTTGCCAGTCTTTCTTTTTGTTAAATATGGGGAAAAAAAACCCTGAGGACTGTGGTTCATAAGAATGGGTTTCTTTTCATATAGATATTCTAGATAAAACTTCATGTTTGAGAAATTGCTGAAATATCTAGCTCACAGTTGACTGACAGCTGGCAGTGGACTGTTGCTAATCAACATGTTTTAACACAACTTATATACATATAAGGGGCATGACTGTACTATTATACCTTCATAAAGTTATGTTGTAACTTTTCTCCTTATTTTAGCTCAGTCAGTTGATGAATGAGGAGTAGCACTGGTGATATCAGTCCAGGTTTCATACAGGTTTCAAAGGCATTATTTTTAAAACTGAAAGTGCCCCCTTGTGGATATATTAATGTTCAAATGTTCTCTCCTGAGAAAAAGGGAAAAGTTGGATGATGTGATGAATGTGTTTAACCCTGTAGGTGACCTACCTCTTAAAGGATTAAAGGTACTTATCTGGAAAAGTAAAGAAGACCAAGATCAAGATGTATCCTAAAACACAAAAATAATTTACTAGCATCAGTTTTTTTTTTTTTTTTTTTTTTAAATCTCCCTACTCCATTTTGAAACTCAAAATACACATATTCTCAATATTATGGATTAATCTTTTTTTCTTGCCCTAATCTCAGGGGATACGTACACTTCAAAATTTTCTAAACAGCATTGTGAACTATTTTTCTTCATCAGCATGTAAACACATTGATTCACTGATGCTATTGAGCTTATTATTGTTTTACCGAAAATAAATATGGTTCATGTATAATTACTTACCCCATAATCAGCATCTCCTGAGCCTTGTGCAGCCATGATGGTTTCTGGTCAGTGACTAAACAATCACTTGAACCAAGTCATGTGACCCAGATACGCAAAATAGACCAAATTTGATAAATTGGTAAATGTAAAAACATTTACTCACGTCCCTGCAGGGTGCCAAAGAGAAAGGATCTTGTGGTGCACGTTGCCTGTTTAAGGGTTAAAATGCAAGTTCATTCTAAAACAATGGCATTTGGCACATTATCAAAATGCAAGCACATTGACAATGATTTTTTTCAATATAAAAATAAAGCCTGTTTCCTGATATTCAAACTGGGAAATCTCACTCTGAAATTCATATTCTTTTTTTTTTTAAAACATACTGTACTCCAAATACATGTGGAATGCCATTTGAGTTCAATGTTAAGTACATAAATACATAATAGTATTGTATCTTTAAAGTCAACAAAAAGGCAAAAGGACTTATTCGCCCGGAGGACTTCGGAGGATGCAGCATCTTAATCTGTGACATTGTTTATCTCAAAGATAAATTTGTTAGGGATAAAATTATATAAAATTATTACATTAAACCCTGTCTCAGATTCTTCTACTCAAACCTCAGAGGTGTGAATTACACACAGGTCACTTTAATCTGAATGGCGAGCCCGGAAAATCTACTCACTACTTTATTATATAACAATTTTGGCAAGTACTTTTTGCTTATTTCTAGTAATAAATGCTTGAATTAAGCAAAATTATCTATTATTACTTTTACTTTTTGTAATGATTAATATATTTAAAATATGAGGAACGTTCCATGCATACATTTTTTTTGACATCATTTTGTACTTAATTCACCAATTCTGAATATGACCCTATATCCATCCATTTTCTGTACTGCTTATCCTACACAGGATCACGGGGAGCCTAGAGCCTATCCCAGGGAACTTGGGGTACAAGGTGGGGGACACCCTGTCCGGGGTGCCAACCCATCACAGAGCACAAACACACACACTCACACACTACGGAGGAAACCAGAGTACCTGGAGGAAACCCCAAGAGCATGGGAAGAACATAACACACTCAAACCCCCAACCCAGGAGGTGTGAGGCAAATGTACCAACCACTAAGCCACCATGTCCCCATATGCAGATGCAAAAAGCAAAAGTCTGGCATTGGTGGACTGTTTTATCACACGCTTGATCTTCTAGATGGACAAATAATAATACTCATGGCACTGCAGAAGTTCAGATACACAATTTACACACTACACATCAGTTTGCTGCAGACATCCTGAACAGAAGCAATGAAGCATCACAGGATTCCAAAGTAGCAGCTTCCTTTGTTTAACAGATATAATAAAGTATTATAACAGGTTAACATATTTATTATTTGGACCTTTAATATAGCCAGACCACAGTTAACATTTTGTTGTAGATTGATGGATACCAGAACTGTCACAGAGTATTTTTCTTCCAATTGTGCATCTATTTTAGTGATAGCTAAAAGGATTTTTAGCCGAAGAGTTAAAAAAAAAATCGCTTAGAGCAGCTTTAACAGCAGATACTCTTCTCCTCCCCGCTAACGTCACCCGCGCAGCCGTGGCGTCCCTCTGGAGCCAACAACATGGAGTCTGATCGACTGCACCGCTAAAGCTCAGCGCCGGAGCTTTCCCTGATCTTGCAAAAACAAACGCGGCGTATTCATGCAGTAAAGCGGCTGCGTGTACACACTTCAACCGCGACACGACATGGAGAGCGCGGCGTGCGGCTTTCCGTAGAGCAGCGGGGCGGGCAGGCCGTTACGGTGAGCGGGACACGATTTTCTCTGCTTCCCCAAAGCGGTATTTAACATTCCCAGGATGTTCTCATTTTCCTGCGCTGCCACAGTGACCCTTCCACAAGTAAGCAGTAAGGCTAATCGTGCTGTGGCTGGGCGTCAGTGTTCAGTAGCTCTTCATCACTACTGTTAGCGAGAAAAGCGGTGTCTTCTCGATGTTCGTCATGACAAGGACGGGGCTAAATTTACCCAAACCAGACATGTTGAAATAGGTCAGACGGTGCAGGATTGCAGCGGGCAGGTGGGGCGAATGAGCAGAGGAATTCAGCACTTTGCTTTTTTAACAACTTCTTTTCATGTGACTAAAGTGCTCGTTATAAAATGAAGCGGGTTACACTTCTATTAAGTTGCTTTAACCGTGCTGTTGAAGTGCGCTTCTGTTTATACAGGTTTACTGTAGTGCAGCTCATGGAGTCCAATCAGTTGCCTTTTATCAGTTCTCTCTGACAAATAATGATGACATTAAAAGAGGATTACATGTGCATGTTGTTGCATCTACATCTATACATGTCTGTGTCCATCTGTGTGACCAGAAGAGGACACCATGTAGGTGAGTTGAGCAGATTACACTGTGCAACACCGGATCATGGAACCTGACGTAGGTCCTCTTCCCAGTATGGACCCCCATGATCCAACATCCATCCGGGAGCACTCGGAATCCCCCTCTCTACTCAGCAACAGCTTGATGGTGAGAGGTTAAAACACACACTAGTCCAGGGTTTCTCAACCTTCTTCCCATCAGTACTTTCTAGTGGGAATTAGTAGAAATTATAGACCAGCTACTTCTTATACATCAAAGAGAGAAAGACAGCATGTGGGTTCTTTATATTTATAAATTTAATGATGCTTTATGAAACATTGTGTGTGAGAACCCACAACTGTAGCCACTCAGCACTTACCACATCTAATGAGAGGACTGGGCTTGTGTGTCGCACTGCAAGTCGGGAGATTTAGTCAAAAGTGCACTTCTCATCTCGACTGTTACAGCCAAACCTAGATTGCTACTTGATTTTATGCGTACAAGGGCACTGAATCTAGGATGTTCCTTATATCAATTGATATACATATAACCGCATTATAAAGCCGCATGTCAGATGACCCCATGTGGGGTTGAGAAGCTATGTTCTAATCCTTTGGTTTTATATTTGATCTGGTGTTAATTCAGTTATTACCAATTTGATCTTTTTTCTACAGCACAAGCAACTCCTTTAAATTCTTATTAACCCACACACGTACACACAGGCAGGATTGTCCCAAGGTGGTGATCTGGAGAGGGATGATGAAGATGTAAACCTCCTCCACAAAAGTGCATTTTATGGAAACAGCGAGAGAAAACAGAGATCCTCAGCTTTCTCCTCATCTCTAACATGGGACTCAGACTCTGAGAAAGAAACATTTGATGGTATTTTTTTTTTTGCATTTTTTTTCTTTCATTGTACATAATTGAGCTAAGGATGATTTGTGCTTTGCATATATATAGACAGTGCTTGCCAGATTATTGGCACAGTTCACGAAAATGAGCAAAAATTAATATATAAATATAGACATAAGTGGTGATATATAAATCCCAAGCACTCTTCGCGAATATCGCCTCCAGCGGCCAGTTCTTGCCAAGTTACATAGATGATTGCCAAATTACATGTCCTGATCAACATACTCATGCTCAATGCTAATCATACAAAATGCCTGCTAATATCAGATTGGCTGTCAACGGCTATTTTATTGATGACTGGATTTTTAAAGTAACCCAGTCATCATTCAAAATATACTTTCAGCTTGGCACAATGATGCAGTACACCAAATTTCAGCTCAATCAAACATATCATTCTTGAGAAACAGCTATTTGAGTTTAAGTCTGCCCCCTATCGATGACCATGCCCTAAACAGACCTACCCAGAGCCTTGTACTAAACATGCCTTTCACGTTGCGGGTGAATCCATGCAACCAGTCCTGAGTGGCAGCTGTTTGATAAAAAATAATCCAAAAGGCAAATTTCTATGGTTTCACTGTACGCTTGAGTGAGTTTGGATAAGTTACTGTTATCCCTATAGTGTTAACTCTGTCAAATGCCTGGTGAAAACTGATTTGCTGATGGCAGCCATATTTTTAAAGTAATGTGGTCATTCTCAAAGGTTTTCTTCCAGATTGTCACGAAGATGCAGTGTACCAAATTTCAGCTTGATCAGACGTATGGTTCCTTATGGTTAAACTCTTCTTTAAAAATAGCTCCCCCTATGTATGACCACACCCCACATTTTGCAAGTATGAATTACAGCTGTTTGAGTAAATTAGGCCCCACCTTGGTAGAATTGATTGGCATGTGGTGGCCAATTTATTTACAAATCTCCATATTGTCTACATATGTTTTTGATAATTATTGTGGTTCACACTCTGCTGAGTAGTTTGACACAGATTTTCTGATGATACAGCAAGAATCCTTGGACTAGTTTGCAAAAGTAGGTTTTGCATATTATGCAAATTGGCTCAAAATCTAAGTGGGCAGAGATTAATGGTCCAAATTGATGTGCAATTTGCCATGAAATTAGATGAAAAAAGGAGGTCTCTAGGCCTCAGGGTTCAAAAGATATGTGCTACAGCATACAATGTTGTGCTGTAGCGCCACCAGTAGGCCAGTTGGGCCTATCCCCCCTGCCTGAGTAGCAGGAGGGAGTATTAACTATTGATCAACTTTCATGTCAGTTTCAAATTTAAGTTTGGTCTGCCCAATTCCTTTTAACGGACAAAAATATGAATAAGAAACTGCAAGCACAAAAAATAGGGTTCTGGCATCTTTGGTGCTTGGACCCCTAAAAAGAATAATACAAGCAGTAAGAGATATTTTCAGCTTAACAGTGACATTGTATAGTTTTATTTAACTTATCTTTCATTCCCAAAAGTAATTTACTTTTTTCCCTACAAAACACTGGTCTCCGAACTGTCAGCAACTGATATTTTGAGACACCCGCCTATGTCTAACAAGGTTGGATGCACATGTAGAGAGATCTTGGACTTCCAAATCCAGGGATTTTCATTTGTGCAACCTCGTATTTATACCCCAGGTAAACAGGACATGGTGAAAGGCGATAGTAGAGTTTGAATAGAGAGTGAATAAAAAATAATGTACATTTTTCAAGAATAACAGTTTGTTTGCATTTATTTAAATGTGTTCCTTAAAGGTTGTACTAATTTTGCCACGTATATTTTTTGAGAGAAAATACTATTATATGAAAAGTATCCTATTATATAAAATACTATTATATAATTTTTTTGGTAGAACAAAGATAAATAGTTTCTTATTTTTTGAATGGAAAATTCGCTGTGTGGGTGCCAATACTTCTGGAGAACGTTTGTATATATTTATAAATCTTCAGTGCCAAGTCGTTTGTAATGTTGTCTGTGTTCCCATTGGTGCATGTTAGAAGAGGAACTTCAGCACTTTTCTAATCCTCATGGCCTTGCTGCTCACAGTCCAGGAAGTCCCACCTGTGAACAGGAGCAAGACAAGTGAGTGAGATATTTAGTTTGACAGATGTGGTAGAGGTATACTGACAGATATTCATAGTGGACATATAGCCTGAGTTTATCCTGGTTTGTATGCCCTTTTCAATGCCATTGCGTGCAGACCTGACTGTGGAGTTTACCGAACACCTGAAAAGCCCAAGAAAATAGTGTTAGACAAAAACCTGTCTAGTTCTTTGGAGGCACAAGGTCAAGACAGAGATGCATGCAGAGATCCAGGGATGGTACAGTCCAGCACTCAACAAAGTGGTTTGTGAAAATGCATTATTTTGCAGAGAGAAATATATATTAAAAGAATATAATTTCAGGATGTGGTACTGAATTATGTAGTCTTCCCATTTATTTGCAGTAGAAAACGATAAAGTTGGATGTGTATCCGATCAAGTTGGACCACTTTTCTCAGACACAAAACCGAAAGAGGGATGCCAAAAAGAGGAAGAGAAAGAGTTTGATCAGCAGAAGAAGGAGATAAAGAGGGTTCCCGAACGAGATGTATATACCTTCCCAGGTGATTCAGATCCAGAAAGTCCACCACCAGGTCCCTGGGCACATTGCACCTTCATCCAGCGTAGGAGAAAGAAGAGAGCCTTACTGAGACCTTTTTCTGGATTAAATCCCTGGCAGTGCACACCTAGTACAGGCAGGAAGACCAGAGTAAACCCCTCCAGGACAAAAGAGTGCAGTAAGTTTGTGAACGATAAGGAAGGTGTGTTTGAGTTTAAGGAGGAAGAGGAAGAGAAGGTTCAAGACAAGAAACAGCCACAAGAAGGAGGAGACAGAGGAGAACTTTGCCAAGAGATTTTCACCTGTGTCGAATGTAGCATATACTTTAAAAAAGCAGCACATCTGAGGGAACACATGCGAGAACATGGCCAAGACAGTGGGGGAAAGGAACAGTGTGGAGAAGATAATACAAGGAGGAGGCGAGCCAAGAAGAGTGGCTTTGAGTGTATGGAATGTGGACAGAATTTCACCGATAGGCTGGTGCTGTTGGACCATCACAGACGCCATCAGGAGTCACGGCAAAAGATCTTGGAGGAGATGGGAAAGCTGAAGGAGGAAGGGACGAGAGCAAGTCGCAGAAATTCCAGGAAGCCAGACACTAAAGAGTCCTTGGCCATTTGTGGCCAGTTTGTTTGTCTCAAGTGCAACTATAGCTCTGATGTACCTCAAGAGCTTGCAGATCACGCCAAGACACATACAACTCGGACCAGGGCTGGTGGGCCCCGTGTCTCACCCCGCTTCCAGCAAAAATCCTGCAGAAGAGGATGGACACGGCTTTCTGGTAATGCCGCATCAACCACAGTGGTTAGCGACAGGTACCCCACCAGAGCTTCTGTGCAAATGGCTGGAAATGAGCCTGAAGTCGACCATTTGCAAGCCAAAGACGGTGAACCACAGTGTGAGAAAAAGACTGGTCTCTTTCCAGGACCTAGCCAGAATCACACAGTATCTGCAAATCCAGCAGAACCCACAGACAAGCCAGAATTAGAAAGTGCTCAGACTGAAGCTGCTCCCCTTGCAAGTCCAAGCCTACAGGAGGAGTCTGGGTCTGCTGAGGTTGGGCTTGGAGAAGAGAATGTCTCAAAGCTGCAATCTCCTGAGCCTTTACTTACAAACACAAAGGCTGAAACACAGCAAAAGGATGTTGTATTAAAGGGCACAGGAAATCGACGCTCAAAACGAGTTGTGAGGCGTGTAATAGGACGAACACGAGCAAGTAGCAGACTGGATCCCCAATCTACTGATACTAGTGATACAAAAATCTATATGCAAAACACTGAGGAGACCACAAAGCTGAGCCAAGAAGCATCTGTACCACCAGATCCAGAGGATGATCTAATGCTGGCCAACAAAACAGGTAAGACAACAGAATAACCATGTCAAGAGTATCATTTCAAACGTATATAGATTTTATTTGTTTCTAAATGATTTTGTTATGGTGCTTGGTAAGCATTGTATTTCAAAACTGTCTGTGAAGTTAAAAAAGTTTAATATAGTTTGTTTGCTGTACACTGAACACTGACAAAACAAATCAAATTAACATTTGGTGTGAAGGCCTTTTGTGTTTAAAACTGAAGGTTGTGCAATTCTATAAGGAAATTAGCTGGCAGGCTTTTCCATGGAATCTTGGAAAATTTGGCTGTCTACCATAATTCTATCTTTGCAAGGTCCCAGACAGCTCAGATGTTGAGATCAAGGATCTGTACTGCTGTATTGCCTAATGTTACTTTCTTTACCAAGATACAAATATTTCTTTGCAACATTCCATTTTTTTGGAAGTGTTTGCAAATCTAAAAATTGCTCTATTCTACTGATAGACTAATGCAGAAGATATAAAAAGTCTAAGAGAAAGTTTTTCTAAAAAGGTATGGTGCCTAAAACTTGGTCTCCTGCAGAGACATGGTCTTTGCTTCTGCTACAGACTCTTGGGAAGCATCTGGCTTGGTGTTGCAGCTGCAGCATAGTTTCTGTGCTCAATTTTGAGGGGCAAAAGAGAGGATAGTTTTGGCTGAAAGACAACAGGCTCAGCTTAGACACAAGTTATGCCTTGTCCACAAAAATGCCCTCAGCGTCCAACCCCCTCCCCCAATGTACAGGCCTCTAAAATAGTCAAGAATAGTCTAATTTTAACTCTATTTGTCATTATTCCTGTATGTAGATAGATTGCTGCATAATGTTCCTGTGTGAGGGGCTGCTTAAGGCAGACAAAACATAATCTAAAACATTTTCAAAGATAATATCAGTGTTATTGTTTTTATTGCCATCTTCTATTTTGTCCATATTAATTTTTTATTTTCCAATAAAAAACAACAGTCTTGGGCACATGATTGTGAGTTCTAGAAGGAAAAAATAAAGCCTGGGAAAGATCATACAGTGGCCTCCTGAATTATTGAATCCAGAGCAAAATGATTGTAGAAAATGATTTTAGAAATTCCATACAATAATTTGGAATTTCCCCTCAAGTAATATGGACACAAATACTAATCATTGTTCTAACAACAAAAATCTTATTACAACTATATATATACAGTGCCCTCCATAATTATTGGCACCCCTGGTAAAGATGTGTTAAAAGCCTTAAAATAAATTCAGTGTTTATTGC
>CM074957.1:11459842-11494903 GCA_037577455.1 Pangasius macronema
TGTGGAACCTCTTAAAATAAAGCTGAAAGTCTACACTTTGATCACATCTTGATTGTTTTATTTCAAATCCATTGTGGCAAAATCACAAAAACTCTGTCACTGTCCAAATACTATATATATATATATATATATATATATATATATATAATCTCCATTGTGGTGGTGTGTAAAAGCAAAATCACAAATACTCTGTCATTGTCCAAATACTTGCGGACCTAACTGTATATATATATATATATATATATATATATATATATATATATAGTCACATATGAATAGTTTAAAAGTTGGAGTTTTAAAAACAGGACAATTAATCAATTAAATAATTAACTAAGGAGACCACACATCTTGTTGTTGTATGTTGTTGATATCACTACTTTTATTGCACCCAGCATTTTTTGGATAACCAGACATTTATGATATGTATTCCATTACTCAAGTCAAGTCAAGATTGTCATTTCAGCCATACACAGCCAGTTAGTACGTAGTGAAACGAAACAATGTTTCTCCAGGACCAAGGTGCTACATAAGACAAACACAGAACAACACGGAAATAAAACGGACTACATAAATATATACATAAAGTGCACAAGTGCAAACATGTACAGGCAGCACAAGACAGTACAATGACTACTGGGACAGACAATGGGCACAGTAAATCCCAGTGCAGCGCCGACCAGTACACAGTTCTATTTGAAAGTGAATCTAGTGAGAATAGTGCAAAGAGTACAAGAGTACAATATAATATAAAATATATTAATATAAATATAATATATATTACTGAGCAAGAAGAACTGTGCTTTTGTAGTTATGCTTTTCACATAACTGACCACTTTCTCTCTTGCAGGAGTGGAAACATGTGCTCTAGCTTTAGATCTCAAAACCACTCCTCCACCAAAGGCCTCCGAGGACTCCAAAGAAGAGACAAATGAAGAGAACCCACCTGACAGTGAAAAGGATGAATGTAGCAAAAATACCACTGATGAAAAAGATAATGATGATAATGATCTTGATGATGATGATGATGATGATGATGACGGGGTTGATGACACAGAAGAGGACGAGGATGATGTCAACCATCTTCTTGATGTCTTAACTGAAGAGGAGTATGAGGAAGATGAAGAGGGCATTTTGTTGAAGACTGTAGAAAAGAAATGTCCCTACTGCCAAGACTGTTTTGATAATGGAATTGGACTGGCCAATCATATTAGGGGTCACCTGAACAGAGTTGGAGTCAGTTACAAGGTTAGACACTTCATATCCCCAGAAGAGGTTAATGCCATTGAGAAGAAGTTCTCCTACCAAAAAAAGAAGAAAAAAGGTAAGGTTAACCACATTCAGTAATTTCAGTTTTTATTACTATCAAATATCTTGTGACACACCGGTAGGTGAGAGGGGGAATGAGGAAATGGGAGGCAGGCTTCTGAATGACACAGGTTATTTTTATTTAAATTCACGCCATGATTTTAAGCACTTCTCTTGAAACTGTAAAAATCACTTTTTATTTAACTAAAATGCACAAACACAGCATTTCCACTGTTGACATTCCACTCATGGTCAAGGTCAGTGGAGCTGTTTGTGTCGTCTCTCTCTGTCTGGGGTTTTTGTCTCCCTCTTTCCACTGCAACACAGAATATGAGTAGTTTTCATTAATTGCACACAGGTGTAAACACTCATTGCTTGTTCTCCATGACTCCTCCCCCTCCTTAGACCCGGCACTCACTCATGCCTTCACTGCCACTTAGTGACACTCATCTATTATTACATATTATTATATTTATTTTTATTGAAATATAATATATATAATTCACAGCATTTGTATTATTTGCTGCCAAAATTCACTCTCTCAAAAAGCCCTAATGGTGAAGTAGATGAACTACTACAGAAGAGTTATCTTCTGCCACTACATACAGGGTGTCTGAAAATGATCTTTACAACTTTTATTCAATATAAAAAAGACAACCAGGAACCCACTGGCGACCCACTGACACTTCCACGTGCCCGAACAGGTGGATTGGCCATAGAGGTGCCATTCATTGGCTGCCCAGATTGCTCTGATATCACAGTCTGCAATTTCTTTTTGGGGGATTTGTCAAAGATTGTGTGTACAACACTTAGGTGACAGACAGTGATGATCTGAAGGCAAGAATCAGAGCTGTTGTTGAAAACATTGATGTGGATAAATTACTGTGTACATGGCAGCAATTGGATTATCACCTGGATGTTTTGTGCATCACCTCTTCTTCTTCTTGTTTCGGCTGCTTCCGTTACGGGTCGCGACAGCAGATCACCCATCACCATTATGGAAATTCAGCTTATGATCCGCATAGTTGATTTGGCACAGGTTTTACACCAGATGCCCTTCTTGACGCAACTCTCCCATTTTATTCAGGACTGGCACAGAGAGTGCACTGGCTTGTGCCACCCAAGTGGCTGGGTGTTTTATCATTAATGGTGCTCATATTGAATGTTTGAAAAAAGTTTGTGTGTTTAAATTTCCTTGATTGGTAATTCTGGTGTGTTCAAGAGTATCAAAGTTCTAAAGATAATTTTCAGACACCCTGTATTTAGATGAGTTTTTTTTTTTTTTTTTTTTTTTTGAGGTTTGGTTTTAGTTTTTGCTTCTGTATCCTTCTGTTTCTGGCTCTGTTCTTCTGGATGCGCCATGACCAGTTGCTAACTTTGACCCAGCAACCTTCAGTGTGATGCGCTGTGAGTTCTGCAGTGCTGGCTTTGACACCAGGGCCGGACTTTCCAGTCATGCTCGTGCACACCTACGAGACTTTGGCATCACCAACTGGGAGGTCACTGCTTCGCCCATTAACGTCCTCCGTGAGCTCTTCTCTAAGCGGCCTGACCTCGCTTTATCCATTACCCCTGCTTTTAACTCTGAGTTGCAAGACAAAAAAACATGTAAAGAAGAAGAAGAAGAATCCATGTTAGTAAATGATGAAGAAAGTGGAACTTCAGAACCAGTGCTGCAGATACCTGCGTCTCCAACTCAGCCTTGGCGAGAGAGCCAGAATGATGGTGAAGCTGATGGTGAGTGGACTGGTTCTTTACACATAGTGAAACCACATGTGGTTCTGTACTTTGTGCAAGCTAAGGTTTCTGGTTTTTATTTCGTATTGAGTTTCATGTTCTTTCTCCACAATAAGGCCCAGTTCATATAATTGATGTCTGATATTTAATTGTACATTCTGCTTTTAGTCAAATTGTCAAGCTGTGACATGGACACACAAAAAGTAGTGGAAAAATTGACTGACTGTATTTCTCCTTGCTGGCTTTATACACTTACAGGGTATTCTAATGGATAACCTTGATTTTACAGCCATCAAAAATATATAATCACGAGACTGCTGATTGTTTTCTGGCATGACTAAGAGTACAGCCAAGCCACGTTCCTTTTTTTAAAGGTTACTTGGGGCAATTTCAGTCTTTAAAACTTGACACAAAAGTGGCCTGGTGTTGCAGCTGGTAGTGTTGCCGTCTTATAGCTCAAGGGTCCCCGGTTTGATCCTGAGCTCAGGTTTCTGTCTGTGTGGAGAATCACAGGAGTTCTCCCCATGACCACATGTTTTTTTTTGGGGTTCTCCAGTGTCCTCTCACCTCCCAAGGTGTATTGACTACACCTACATTTCCATTAGGTGTGAATGTGTGTGTGTGTGCTTGGTGTCCTGCAGTCCCATCCAGGGTGTATGCCTGCCTCACATACAGTGTTCCTGTGACAGCCTCGGGATCCACTGGGACCTGACCAGGATAAAGTGGTTACAGAAGATGAAAGAATGAATTAAACTAGTGAATGAATTAGTCCAGGGATTAATTTTTTTACCCCTGACCTGGATAGAATAGCAGTACTGAGCTGCTTCCTGTAATACTTAACAAAGTTGGAGACACGTATTGAGGGATCTTGGTCCACTCCTTCATACAGAACTTGTTAAACTCCTTTGTATTCCTAGGTTTGTGCATGTGAATGTCGCTCTTCAATTCAGACCACAGGTGTTCATTAGGGTTCAAATCTGGACACTGAAATGGTCATTAGAAAACAACCATTTTCTTCAGCAACCACTTCTTTGTTGGCCTGGATCTGTGTTTGGGGTCATTATGTTGAAAATGGGGTCGCTTGTTGAAAGCTGCATTGTGTGGGATGCTCTCAGGAAGGGCTTCTTTAGTGAAAACCTTCAAAACAGCTTGTTGTCATGGAGGTAGTGTGTAACGGTTGATTGTAAATAGACAATACCAAGCAAAAACAACACACTGTTTCCCTCACCATCCTCCTCAATTTGTGTAGGGGCAGTTTGCTTGTGCATCTTAATTCATTAACAGTTCACAGATTTTGAGTTCAAATCCTAGGACCAGCAGAGCCACTTGCGCAAACCCTTAAACCCTTCAAAGTCCCGGTTTGTTATTAATTTAAGCTTTTATTTTAAAGCTTATTACTCAATTACTAATATAAAATGACTGAATACTGTCCTTTTATTGGTTTGAAACCTACATGTAAGTAGATCATGTCTATTAAGACAGATAGTTCAGGAGAGTTCTTAACCTTGCAAACTCCCAGGACTTACATTTCTACCTGTTACTTGCAATGTAGTTGGCTCAGTGGCTGAGTAATATTATATGACATAATATTGTCGTATATGATGTCATTACTTAATGCATCAGTAGTAGTGCATTTTATTTTGATGCTGTCGACTACTTAAGCCTCAGTAATTGTACTTATTGTAGTAACGTAGGCAAATGTGCAGCCCTTCTGTTGGTTTGCTGAAATGAAATTTCTTATTGACTTTTTGCTTGAGCATTTTTATTGAGCTGGTACCCATGATGTATACAGCCTCTTTAATTGGACTCTATTAAAAAGTTTGCGTATGTTAATTTGCAGATGAGAACGACAAGAGGGAGGGAGATGAAAAAATGCAACTGCAGGATGACTGTAACTCCAGCCCGCGATCAAACAGCTCAGCTGCCACAGAAGAGACCGAGCCAAAAGGTGTGATTATCTCAGCTTAGTTCTTCAGTGTGATTTGTTTACATTAAGAGAACATTTAAATATGAAATATCAAAAAAAAATATCTATGTAATTGATGGCTGAGATGTAGTGTATATTTGTCATTACTTATTGAGTAAATTTTGCATGTCTTAAACAAGGAAGATATTAAAATCTTAACACAAAGTCTAATATTTAGCCTTCAGGATCTAATTTTAAACAGTTGGACATTTACTATCAAAAATGACTTATTTATTTGACTGTAATAAGTGTTACTGTCCACAATGTAATTTTCTACAGGCTCCGGTTTGCTGAAGTGTGAGGTCTGCTGTGCCCTGTTTGAGACACGGCGTGGTCTATCCAGCCACGCTCGCTCTCATCTGCGCCAGCTAGGTGTGGGCGTGTCTGAAAGCAGTGGTGCACCCATAGATCTCCTCTACCAGATAACCAAGGAGCGGGCCACTGACTCCCACTTACCTGCCTCACCCCCATCACACTCACCAACACCATCACCCAAAAACACTCACCATCATTCTTTCTGCGTTCCTATGCCAAGCCCCAGCAAGAGCGCAGAGTTTGAAGATGAACCACAAGACATTAAGCCCCTCTCACTTCTGCGTAGTGTAGCAAAATCTCCCCCTTCTCCAAGCAGCCCCTCACCATCTGGCTTGCAGCCATCCTCTCCATTTGGGAGGTCTCCACCCCCCTCTCATTCTCTGTCTGCTTCACCATCCCCTGTGCTGAGGAAGGCCCCAATCTCCTCATTGCTGCCTGTGTCTTCCCTACTGCGCTCCCATGAGCATAGGACTATGTCAAGGTCCCACAATTCAACCTTGTCCACTGCCCCATCCAGACTCTGGAAACCACAAGAAACAGAGGCTCCCCTCAATCTCAGTGAGAATGCATTAATGTTCCACTTTTGACTTAGTTCATTATCAGTAGTTTACACAAGTGTGGGAATATAACAAGTCAGTATTTAAATATTATCTAATAATGTCTTAGCTAACAAAGAAAGTAGGGGATAAAAGGATAAAAACAACAGATGAAAAAGAGGTTTCTGTTATAAAGTATTTTTAAAATTCAGTTGGCTGTTGTGTTGCAGGTCATGTGCAAGAAAAAGACGGTTCCCTGATATTTAGGATAGGCTTGTCATTTTGAAAGAAACAATACAGATGTTAACAACATAACTTAGAACAATGCAAAGTAAAGTAGTTTGATGAGCCAGCATTTGTTCCTTGTTTTCATTTTTTAATGTCTGGTTTGGTTTTGCTTTTGAGAAAGCCAGAGAAAGCTTTCAAGCTTCTTGGTCATCACCCAAATGCACACAAATGCCCAAATGCACAAGATGATAGTGACTCTTGACCTGAATACAGACTTAGATTACCTGTTATACATATATAGATTAGTGTTTCATAAACCTTTAATGTATATAATTGCATCTATTGATTTTCTATGTTCCTCTTGACTTTCTGTGGCTACTCTCCCCTTCCCCCTTCTTTCCCTCTGCTCATAGCAATGGATCTGGATTCTAACACAGACATCATATGCAAGCTATGCGGTGCCTGGTTTGAAACACGCAAAGGCCTCTCGAGTCACGCACGAGCCCATCTCCGTCACTTTGGTGTGGAATACTCGGAGTCCAAGGGGTCTCCCATCGACCTGCTCAACACACTCATCCTCACTGATGACTTCAAGCGCAGAGCTACCTCCTTCCGCTCTGACAGCCCAGAGGACCTGAGGGTCCATGGGCACAGTGTGGCTCCTCCCTCTCCCTCCACATCCACACCTACTTCTGCTTCCAAGAGGCCATTTCTCTCCAACTCTGTTCTATTAAAGAACACAACATTAAAAAATGTTGGCTCAAAAGCTACCTCCTCATCTTCTTCTTCCTCCACCCACACCTTGCTTAGCCCACCTACCAAGAAGCTGAAATCTTCTTCACAGCAGGTCTTCCGTTTGAGTGGCAGGGAGCTTATGTCCATTCCTCTAGGTGACTTGATACATTATATTATGCGTTTCTGTATGCAAATTTACCCTAAAGCATAAGTGCTGTGGAACAATTTCTGTATGGAAATAAAGTCAGAGTTTTGAAGAGGTGAAATACTGAAATGGTTTTCAGCTTGTCATAAAGTGGCCTCCTTGAATCTGTTTTGTAGCTTTCATGAAATTGTATGAGATTAGAACAGAGTAAATTGGTAAGTGGAATGGAGCGTCCTTTGGGACTGGAACTGAGGAACTTTATAACAAACTATTTAAAATGTCTTCATATATACCTTTATAATTGTTAATTTATGTAGACAAACTGGTCTTGCTTTTATTAAATGTCAGCTTCTTTCTTTTCCCTTTCTAATTGTAGCTGAACCAATGAAAGATGTGTGTTGTGAGTTTTGCGGTGAGCTTTTTGAGAACCGCAAAGGCCTGTCCAGTCATGCCCGTTCCCACTTGCGTCAGCTGGGCATCACTGAATGGTCCGTGAATGGCTCACCCATCGACACACTACGAGACCTCATAACTCGCCGAGGTTTGCCATGCGTCATGCCCCTGAAACCCTTGAAATCATCCTCATCCTCTCCAAGCCCAGGACCCCCTCGGACCTCACACCAGCATTCTTCCCCACCAGGAGGTGTCCTTGGCCGTCAGGCTTTCTCTTTCAGTCAGCACCAGCCTGCCAAGATAGCAGTATCAGCACCTGTCACCAGCACCTCCCCAGCAGTGCTAATGGTTAAGCCCAAACCTGAACCCGAACAGGTGGAAGTTACTGTGACTGGAGGGGGGCATGAAGGTTATAGCTCTGAATCACTGCATCCGAGCTGGATGAGCTCAGATAATGCGCGTCCCATCAACCTGTGTAAGTAATAAATTTGTGATGTATTTCCCATCTGAATAATAGAAATAAATAGGTAACAAAGTGTAAGTCTGGTGCATCAAAATCCATAATTAGAAAGTGCTGCTGGCTTGCGATTTCTGTTTCTAACATATTGCTTTTCTCATTTATCATCTTAAACACAAGTCTTTAATCTCCTTCACTTCACTCTATGCTTTTCCAGTAATGACCCAAGAGAGGGAACCGTCCCGTGATATCCGTTGCGAGTTCTGTGGCGAGTTTTTTGAAAACCGCAAAGGCCTCTCCAGCCATGCCCGCTCACACTTACGCCACATGGGTATCACTGAATGGTCCGTCAATGGCTCACCCATCGACACGCTGTGGGAGATTATGCGGACTCAGGGCACCACACCAGCATCTGTTGTGTTAGGTGTAAAAGAAGAACCAGGGCAGGAAATCATCTCACCCTGGGACAGTCAAGGGTATCAGTCATCCAGAGTCTCCCCAAAGGCACCCGTTAACCTTCACAACAGCTCACGCCTCCATAAGCATGGATTTGGGCCCACAGGCCTGTCAACTACCCCTCCAGCAGGGAAGTTTCTTGGTATGAAACCCACTGGGAAGAGGGTGCTGGGAACCGAAAGACACCTTAGCCAAAGGTCACCACCAACTCAGTCAAAAACCTTCTCACCCCCACCACAGGACTTCTCTTTTAAAGGAAGAATATCCACAGACAAGTATGGGGTAGGCCGCATGGGTAAGAGTGCATTTTTTTTTTTCCAATTGCTCAGTAGTTTCTTCAAATGACATTTCCACAGTATTTTCATTTTAGATTAAGGATAGTTTGCATGGAAAGAGTGACTTCCAGCATATTTTTATCTAGCATTAAAATCTTCAGTTTCAAGTCCTCCCATACTGTCGGTTTTATAATTTTCTGTGGCCTTCTTTAGATGCTAGCTGTGAGTTGTGCGGTTTTGCCTTTGAGAACCGGAAGGCTTTGGCCAGCCATGCTCGGGCTCATTTGCGACAGTTTGGTGTGACAGAGTGGTCTGTGAACGGGTCACCCATTGAGACACTGAGTGCCTGGATGCGCAGCCGGCCACAAACAGTGGCTGAGCTGCACCGTAGCTACCTGTCAGATGGGCACGTTGCCCAAAAGAAGGTACAAGTGCTTCTGCTATGTTGCATGAACAATTATAGCATTGATAAATGTGCAAGCTCATGTATTATCACCTTGTGTCTTTGTTTCAAAGATCAATGATTGTACAGTAATGCTCTGTTAATCTTGTCAAGGTCCTGTGAAGATTCTGAATGAGTGGATTAGTGAAATGTAGTGGAGCATGCTGCATGAGTTTCATAATTTAAAAACTTTCAGCTGACTCAATGCAGCATCACAGAGGGCAGTTAAAGTAAATCTGCATAGTGGCTTTTGCTATAGCCCTTCCACTTACTTTACTTGCTCTGCTACATGTGTCTTGCAGAAGACTAGTTCTTTTTTCTCTTCATTATCTGATTCAAACTCCATATCCACTATATCTCAGAAGCAGTCTGCAGCCCAGTGGGCATCTCTAACACTGTCCCAGGGGAGGACTGTTGAACGGCAGATCATGAGCAGTTCATGGAGTTCATTATCACGGGCAGTAGAGGTAAAAAATCGAAATGGTACCTCTTTTCACCATGGCATCAGTACCCAGGATAGGGAACAACACTCTAGCAGTGCACTTCCGCATGCGCAAGTGGCTCGGAGTGAACTTAATGTCCGGGTGACACGAGGTAAGAACACCTCAGTGATATACTCTTACAAATGCACTCTGCTGTTCAATGGAAAAGCAAATTGCATTTGACAATTTTAAGTGCTTATATATTTCTGCCATATTGGAAAAAAGTAAAAGCAATGACTCTTTTTGACATCGCACATCACTGCCTCAAGATTAATCCTATTTCAATTCAATTTTATTTGTATAGTGCTTTTAACAATGGACATTGTCACAAAGCAGCTTTACAGAAATACATAAATTCCGGATATAAATTTAAAGTTTATTCCTAATGAGCAAGCCAGAGGTGACAGTAGCAANGGATAGTGCAACTGTAAATAATTTCTTTTGTATAACTGTATATTATATAGTCAAAAATTTCTGAATTCATTATAGCTTTAACTTGAAGTCTATTTTGTTGAAGTTGTTCAGTGGTGGAGACTTGAGTGTGAAACTGTTCATAGCAATTGCAGTCCTAAGCCATTTCATCCCTGTGTCTTGAATGCATGTATCACCAGAACTGATGGAGGGTCTGTGGCCTGCACCAAACAGTCCCACTTAAAATCCCATCCACAGCGATTGATTGCCTAGTGAAACTTATTATAAACAAAAAATGTAATTCTAAACAGGATTAAAGAGCAGTCCAGTTTGAAATGTGAAACTGATGAGGTACAATTGTAAATGGAGGCATTGTTGTTGCCATTTTTCAATACGGCAGAATTAGTTATGACATTGGAGATGAAATCTCAACTGTGAACAATGAACTTCTATATTTTAAATTCGGCAGCCATTGTACATTCTTGTATATAAACTCACTACACTACAGCCACTTTACTTCTGTAGCCATCTGTACCTCTGAACATTCATGCAATTATTTAATCAGCCAATCATGTGGCAGCAGCACAGTGCATAAAATCATGCAGATACAGGTCAAGAGCTTCAGATAATGTTCACATCAACATCAGAATGGGGAAAAATTGTGATCTCTGTGACTTTAACCATGGTCTGGTTGTTGGTGCCAGACTCGGCTGGTTTCAGTATTTCAGAAACTGCTGATGTGATTTTCACAAACAACAGTCTCTAGAGTTTGCACAGAATGGTGAAAAAAAGACAGATCTGAGGGCAGAAATACCTTGTTAATGAGAGCGGTCAGATGAGAATTACAGGTCGTCTTCAGCCTCAAGTAACACAAATAACCACAGTTGGAAAAACATCTGGTCTTCTGCTGTTGTAGCCAATCCACCTCAGTGTTCAGCATTTTGTTTTCTGTGATGATTTTCTGATTTGTTGTGAACATTAACTAAAGCTCTTTATGCATTGTGCTGCTGCCACATGATTGGCAGACTAGATAATTGTATGAATAAGTGGGGGTACAGGTGTTCCTATTAAAGTAGCTGGTGAATGTATAAATTCAAATGCTAATTTTTGCCAAGTTTTGTCAGAGTTATGTCTTTAATTCTTACACTTGAAATGCATTCGCAAATACAGGGTATCTCAAAAGTCTCCATAGAGCGGGGACTATGTACGCCAGCACTACGTCGGTTGTGCCTTCATCAGTGGATGTTTGTGGACGTCCACTTCTCGGTTGGTCCGCAACACTTCCAACCTTTTTGAATTTGTTAATATGTTTGGCAACAGTGTCGTGTGTGATGTGTTTGCCATGTTTCCTGTTAAAATCCATCACAGCCTTGCGACAGCTTCCCGATATAGCCATGAGAATGAATTCAATACGTTCTTCTTTTGTCAAAGGCATTCTTAAACGTTATCTGAAAAAAATATATAATACAAATTTTGGAAGACATTTTGCTAAAAAGTGTTAATTTCCCCTATGTTTGGAGACTTTTGGGACACCCTATATATTAGCGAATTTGTATTTTCTAATTAGCTTTTCTAGTTAAATACATTTGGATTGCTTCTGATTTACATAGTCATGGTCACACTGGAAATATGATATCGTACTTTGTTAATATTACTCATTGCTTATTTTTTTAACTAGGCATTGAGCGGCGACCCCTAAAACATCCGTCACATGCTGATGGTGGGGAGAGAGAAAGCTGTCCTCCCAAACCACCTCGCACTAGTACTGTTCCTGCCCTCGTGCCGAAGCCCCCTTCCACTCCTCTGGTCAAACTTGTGGGTAAAATCTACTCCCTCAAGTGCCGGTGAGTTGGATCTAGAATATTTTTAGGTATCTGCCACTAGGTGGTGGAGGCATTATGTTTTTGGTTTGTCCATGTGCATGTCCATCCAACCGAGATTCTCTTTAGCGTGATAGCTCAAGAACGAGTGATTGAATGCTTGTAGGATTTATGTAACCAACAGATGAACTGATTAGATTTTGGAAATGATCCAAACAGTGTCATGGCCACAGCTAGTCAGATGTCTGAATAGTCTTCAGTAGCTTCCTTACTTTCTTAAGTATATTTTAAGGGTATTTGAAGCATACAAATTAGTAACATGAAGGACTGGAATTGTTGACGGCAGAGGCATCTCTGGTGATGCCAGTGGTGTCGAGTGCTGCTTGTTTGTCTCTATAATAAACACATTTATTACTGCTATTATTTTTACGAGACATTTTAAAACAAGCTATTGTTCATTAGTATGTGTTGTCTGTTAACGTGTTTTATGCTGAAATAACAGTGGTAGGGATGTAGGGATGCATCAGTTTCTTTTCATACCGAGTGCATGTTTTTGGTACTTGTCGGAACCGTTACTACAGCCTACTTAGTATTACTCAATCATTGCTGAACAATTTATTTTAGCTCTGTTTATGTTTACCTGGTTTACATAGTGGCCATGAAAGTGTACACATGTTTGTCCACATACATACACTACTAGGCTTGTTCTCTACAAAATTAGCGAGTTGATTTTAAATGTGCATTAGCTATCTCCATTAAACTTTAAACTGATAAGGGTTGCAGTAGAGAAGGGTGGGTTTTGTTTCACTTTAGAAATGTGCTTCTGTACAGCTGTAAGTAAAGTACATTTCACTGCATTGTGTTGGAATCCCTCATTGTCAATGACTGGTAGTAGCTGATCATCAAGAACAACATGCTGGAGAAGTGCTGTTATTTTCACTGATCTAGGCTTGTCTGTAGCCATTTTTTCTCACCTAGCTAATCGTGAAATCTGGCCAAACCGCTGTAATTTCATGTCATTTGTTCTTTAGTGTGACACTGTATATTAGACAGCATTACGTGGTATTGGATGATGGCATTTTATATATGTATGAGTAAATGAGCAGAGTACTAGGTGGATACCTGGTACAAGTATTGATATTGATGCATCCCTACTTCTAAGGAACCCTGTGGCACTCTGTGTGGCAAAAGTGTGTTTCTTTCCTTCATGGTGAACAAGTGTTTGATATTTTTGTTTAAAAATTCCAAATCCCAAATTGCACAAGTAATCATAATCATGACTAAACAAATAATGCTGAGCTTCATCCCTCTCTCAGGTTTTGTGATGTGGAGTTTCATGGCCCTCTGTCAGTGCAGGAGGACTGGATCAGGCACCTGCAACAGCACATTCTGAAACTTGACTACAACAAGCCAGCTCCCACCGCAAATAACACTCCAGCCAAATCTGACATGGCTGTTCCTGAAGCGCAAGCCTCAGCTACTACCTCCACTTCTATTACTACTACAGCTACTACAGCTCCTAATCCCACCTCAGCCACAAGTCTTAACCCTACATCTGTGTCTACACCATGCCCACTAGTCTCTACGCCTAATAGTCCTACTCCTATACCCACTTCAACCCCGACCTTGACAGCTCCCACAGTGGCCAGCCCTGAAATTCCAACCAAGGCTGAGCAGGAAGTTGATACTCCTGCCACATAATGCTTTCGTCTTATGTATTTCTCTTCATTCTGTTTGTACTTCCTTTTGTTATATAAAAAAGGGTTTGGCAGAGCACTGCTTACTACCCGTTCATTTTGACCCAGGAAGTCACACAGCAGAAAAAGGAGAGTTGAACTAGTGATAGGACTGTTGTTATTCCAGTTTGGGCTTTGCTGGCCAACAAAAGATGTTTAAATCCTTACACTTTTGATGATATTTGTTTGTATAATGAGGTATTAACAGGTCAGTGGTGCTTATGGAGGTATCTGAAAATGTAGTGTAACTAACTTGCTGACTATGTCCTTCTTTTAGCTTAGTTGGATTTTAAGAGTATATGGAACATTTTTTTTTATTTGTACTAGACATGGAACATCTACCTAGTAGTCGCTAATGAAGCCACAAACAAAATATAAACAAATTTTTGTGTCCATCCAAAATTGTTGTAGCACTTTTTTTTTCTCAAAAGCACGTATACACTAAGCCTTTAACCCTCTCAACATAAGCTCGTCATGGCAGACACGTATTTGATGGTTAACACCATAATGAACTATGAGCTGTTACACCCCTGCTCACATTTTTACAATGCACCTTGCATGATCTCATTTGTAATGAGACCTAAAGTAGGTCACTTTTTTTCCTCACAATCCTACTAGTTTCCACAGTAAATACGACACATTTCTTCCCTTTTTTTAGTAAATAGCAAAAAGGATCACTTTTCTTTTTGTTCATAAAGCTAATTTAAATAAGCTAATAAATACTGTATATTCATTTGTGTTTAATGTAATCCTGATTAGAAAAAAAAGCAAAATAGCATCCTACCATGTCTTTTTAAATGTTCTGACTACTAGTTGTTGTCTGGGTTCTTAAAGGCCAGAACATTACTGTTGGTACTGCAGAAAGATGTAAAGGTACCTGTACAAGCAAACCTTAATAATTAGAACATTTCAGTGTGCTTAAATATTAAGTGAAGCCTAGTTTGCTATTTGCACATAAGCTAACTGCACCCACTCTTGATCTGTCTCTCCCATTTGCTTAGAACACTTTTTTTTTTTTAAAAAAAGAAACTGCCCTGGATTCAAAGACTGGAAAGTTGGCCTAAAATTGGGTTAATTAATGTACTCGTTGCCTGCCTTGACTAAAACCCAAATCCCTGTGCTAATGTATTGCACTTTTGAATGTGCCCTGTTGTGATATAGATGACAAGAATTTGAATGTTTGGCATATGAGCAATTAATTGATGCACTTTTACTCGAGGGTGGATAGGGAATTGTAATTGTGCGTGTACGTGCATGCACTTAAAAGTTCACGTGTGTGTCTTTGCCATATAGCCGTAAATCTAGTTTTAAAATTGTTTTCTATAGCACATTTGTGTCCTTGCCAAGAACTTCAATACACTGCGTCCATCAGTGTGTGGCGGAATGTGCCAAAGAATCAGTGTGACATGGGACAGTCTCCTAGACTACAGCCGTCATGTGCAAGTTCCTGACTGAATGGAGGGAACAGTCCTCTCAACTGGCAGACAGTGTGGACAGTGGTGACTGAGAAAATCTGAGTTGTGCTTCTTCAGATTGTATTTTACACCTATATAAACTACATCTGAGAAACACCACAAATCTTTGGTATGCTGGATCTTAATCTCGGGACATTTATGGTTATTGCTCGATCAAAGAAGGGACTACTTGGATCATGCTTCTGCTAAGGACTGACAGAACTATGTAGCTTCACATGACTCTAGATGGTAATCCATTTCTACACAGTGAAGCAATAACAGTATGGTCACATGACAAACTATGGCGGTTTGATTCACTACTCGCATTTCTGTGACTGTTAGACTTGCAGCATTCCTGTGGAGTATATAACTATATATATATTATATATATATATATATATATATATATATATATATATATATATATATATATATAACATATATATATATATTACAACCAGTACCTGTCATAAAATATGATCTTGATCAATTTATCATGAGTTTATTTCAACAATAATTCTGTGTATTTTTATTGCCATTTGTCTTTCTGTACTTGCAGTCCAAGATAAGTGAAATAGAATTTGTTATTTTTTATTATTGGTGCTCATGAGTTAAAGTGGATATGAATGGATTTTTAGTGTTCAATGCTTAGATCTTGAAAATGTCCTTACATCAAAGGACTTTAAAGCTGTGTCTTGATGGGGACTGAAATGCAGACCTCAAGATGAGCTGCTGTTAGAAAGTGCCAGGCAGTTGTCCCATGTAAGACTTTCCTCAGCTTGTTTGGACTGGTTACAAGAGGGGTGTGTGTGCATGTGTGTGTGTGTGTGTGTGTGTGTGTGTGTGTGTGTGTGAGGGAGGGAGAGAGCAGTGTCAGAGTGAGAAAGATGAGATGCTAAGCTGCCATGGAAGAATCATACTGTGCACAAGAATTAGAATGATTCATGTGAATCAACAAATCATTAAATGTGATCTGAAACATACAGTAGTAGAGTCATATTATTTCTGCTTCTTAAATGTACAAACATACACTCTTTAGGTACTGGGATAGCGAAATCACAGGCTTTGCAATATACACAGGCTTTAAATTATAAAATCGAATAAAAATGTTGCAAGTTATTTCTGGGTATTTTTGACGTGTCTTATTATTCTTTATAATATACTATAACACTATATTATGATATACTAATATAATATAATACTATAATAAGATACTTCCGAATACACATTTTGCTTTTGTTCATCTGGTTTGACAGGGCATGCATTTGTATATCTTTCTTAGCCATATTGCTTTATAAGCATACACCTGATGAGGGTGCCATTGAATCACTGATGGAAACGCAAACTCAGTCCTGGAGTTTTTCTCCTTTGTTTGTTTATTATGTACAATTTCATGCCAGACCTTAATGTTATTGATCCTTATATTCACAAAACAATCATGAATGTATAAAATTATATGTTGGTTAGGATCAGGGTGGAAAATAATGAACTCTTATTTCAGTACTTGACAACATGGTTCACCTTAGTGCTACTCTTAAATTAAATCACAGTACTTTTACTTTTATATATATATTTATATATATAGCCAAAATTTGCTGTGACGCTTGCAGCAGATTTCTCAGGTACCTTCAGGGCACAGGGCCAAAGACAAGTTGAGTAAAACAGTAATGATTATTGTAGTGATGTGACAGTAGTGATGATTTTATACAAAATAATTTACAAACCATAAGGAGAAATACTTGCAGTGTATTATAGTTTCGTATAGTTTCATTTTTGCTAGATGTGCTGTCACCAAATTGATATGGCATTGTCTGGGGATGGTTACAATGGCACATAAACTTTCATCACAATACATCAAAAAGTTGCACAGATACATCCTTGTGTTTCTCTGAAAAAGTATATTATAGTTATAGTTAGTATAGTATAGTTATAGTTAATTCTTAAAACAATTAACACACATGTAAAATGTGAGAGCGCCACCTGGTGACTGATTTTCTTTCTTTCTTTTTTTTTTTTTTTTTTGCACAAACCTCTCAGCCCAAAAGGCAAATATGTCCAACACAGAGTTAGGTTTGGTCTATCAACACGAAATTCTTAACCTATAGACAGCTGGCATGGACTGAAGATGATTCAGGTTGAAGAATATCAGATAAATGGTCCAGAAAGCAAAAATATGCTATTTTCATATCTCGTGAGCACTAGGTGGCGCTGTTCCAAAACTGTGCAGGTAATCTCAAGTCCATGATGGCTATGACATATAATAAGTTCAGTCTTAAGCTAAAGCGTTATGGAGATATAGCCTCACGTCCATTTCGGCATGCTCATCCTTGAATTCGTTTGCACATTATTCGAGAATGGTTTGACTAATCAACTTGAATTCAATAACTTTTTGTCGGCATGGACTGCAGATGATCGGATTCGATTTTCATGAAAATCGGACAAAAGGTCTACGAGAAGTTTGAAAAAGTATGTTTTTCGGAAAATTCAAAATGGCAGAAATATTTTCAGGACATAAACATGACGTTGTATGGTGCATTCGACTCAGCACGAGCCAAAGAATCAGAGAGAGAAAGCATTTTGTTTCTAGCCCTTACCGTTCAAAAGTTATTAGCATAAACATGAGTGCAATTTTGAGATATTCGTGGCGCTAGAGGGTTTGAGATAACAACTCCAAATTGGTAACATTTCAGATTGTCCACTATCTGAGGGCCAAATTTCATAACTTTCCTATGTATGGTTCTGTGGGCTGCCATATACTCAAGAGCGGTAGAAGAAGAAGAAGAAGAAACACAATAATAACACTAACGATTACAATAGGTGCCTATGCACCTGTGGTACTTGGCCCCTAATAAAGCAGTTTCCTTTGAAAAGTCTACACTTCAGGTGCTAAATGCTTAGTCAAGGCAGCAGCAATGTCTGAGACAGTGGAGCATCCCTGGCCTAATTTATCAGGTATTTTCAGTTTTAAACGCTTCAAAGGAAACAGCATGATAATGATCTGTAAATTATGCTGGCCCAAACCCATGGAGATATCTCATTTCACAGTGTAACATTCAACTTGTAGAAATGTGTACAATAATCCATTAGCTAGCTGAGTGAGCTAGGCTAGCAAGACAGAGCTTTTGAACTTTTATGGAAGCACTGTATTAAACTTAAGTGACTTCATTGTTTGTAGCAATTGCCTGAGGTGTTAAATATATCTTAGTACTGCTATAGCCTATAGCATTTATAACTAGCTAGCTAGATAAATAACGATCCTAACAAGCAACTGAAACCACCAACAGCATTTGGCTAAGTTAGCTAGCCAGCTAATATTACCTTTATACTGTATATCTTTACATATTGTACTGTTGATAATTGAGGTGGTGTTCACTTGTTCAAAAATGCATTCCTCAGATACAGAACATTTTCAGGTTAGTTGTGTCAATTGAGGCATATAAAAAGTAATTTGTAAAGTAATTACTCAAGTAATTTTTCACCAGACGACTTATTTACTCTTTCTTGAGTAAATTTATTGATCACTACTTTTACTTTACTCAGCTGAATTATTGCTACATTAGAAGTACTTTAACTCAAGTCAGTGTGTTTTGTACTTTTTCAACTACTATGTAGGATACACAGGAACGGGAAGTTGTGTGTAATTATGGCTCCCTAACGAGACACTGCCCATAAAAAACAAACATAGTGTGCTCCTTGGGCCACAGGGGAAAGTGAAAAAGTATTATAAACATCAACACCAGTAGCCTGGTCACTAAAATAGCAAATGATCTGTAAATTTCAATCAGAGGATAATATAGCAGCAAGGGCTGTAAGGCTTCTTTGATTTTGTTTATTTTCAATTTGCATCATTATGACATAGCTAACAGTGGAAGAACAGCAATTAAACAGATCACTGCATCAGGTTATGCAAGCTATCTTGGGGGTACAAGGGCATTTTACCTGAGAAAAGTCAGTCTGGAAGAATTAAAGAAACATAATTGTGTAGACTTCTTCTTTGTAAACACAAATGAATTTAGAAGTTTGTATAGGTGGAAGTTGGTTAGCTAGGTAGCTAGCTACACTTGCCAAGTGTTACATTTGCTAAAAAAGTAACTAGTTATCTAGTTAGCCAACCCATGTGCCATAACCATTCATTCATTCATCTTTTTTTTTTATTATGTTCAGTGTCGCTGGATGCCATAGCACAACTATATAATAAGCATACTTTTATAATCTAATTTAACTTTCCAACTCCCTTTCCAGAGAAATAAAAAATCTCTTAATATTGCATTTGTTAAGCTTCCCTGATTTCTTTCTTTCTTCTAAACCTACTAATGTAAAAAGGGTTCACTATTTCAGAACGCTATGAACAAAAACATATTATCGTATTTTACCCAGACAGACATTTGAAATGTTTTTCTAATGGCCCGTGTGAGACTTGGAAGAGAGTTCATATTCAGAAATACAGGTATCAGTATACCAGCCTAGTATAGTTTGGACACATCTACTCATAGAAAGAATTTATACATTTTCCCAATTTTCCACATTTTAGAACAGCATTATAAGTTACATGCTGCATATGGAATGGGGCACGGTGGCTTAGTGGTTAAAACTGTTAGCTCGCACCTCCAGGATTGGGGGTTCAGATTCCGCCTCTGAAATGTGTGCACAGAATTTGCATGTTCTCCCTGTACCTTGGGTGTTTCCTCTGGGTACTCCAGAGTCCAAAGACATTCATTGTAGGATAATTGGCATTTCCAAATTGTCTGGAATGTGTGTACAATTGTGCCCTGAAATGGGTTGGCACCCACCCTTGTGCGCCAAGTCCCCTGGGATAGGCTCCAGGCTACCCTGCGATCCTGTGTAGGATAAACAGTACAGAGAGTGGATGGATGGATGGATGTTGCATATGGAATTCCACAGTGACCAAACTCATTCAATAAATCACAAAAGTTTTTTCCTTTCTGCATAGTGCTATAGAAGTATACCAATCATTTATCGGGTAAACAGCATTAGATAGATTAGTGCAGGCATGGAAACTGAATACACCACGTCAGTAGGGAAATTATTGAAAAAGTATTGATTAGACATAACTTAAACCAAATTACAGGCTATTTTCTCTCTCTCTCTCTCTCAGTCCTGAATGCAGTGCAGATGTTTGGGTTCACTGTTATCCTGTTTTCTGCTATTGCTAGCTTATTTGAAGCCAAATGTTTTGTCACCTTAATGGATTTTCAGAATAGTTACACTAGTGTAAACCCAGACTCTTTACTATAAAAGGACATTTTCATAGTTTTGGTAAATAATCTTTGTTTCTATAATAAACATAAGATCCTCTTTCTAATGCATGCTAGATAAATGATTCCATCAATGTCCAAACTGTAACAGAGTGTTTATCTAAAAAACAACACACAAGACAAAAGTCTTTTGATTTTTAATTGAGGCTAGGAGTGGAAGTATTTCCAGATATAGGGAGTCTTACTTCTGCTAAATTCTTATTTTAACCATAAACCAATAATAGCTGATCTTAGATCAACTTAAGAAATGAAATAATGACTTCAGTAGAAAATACCAAAGTACCAAAAAAATCTATCAAAAATGTTTATAAAAAAACTTTTAAATTATTCACACATGTAGGCACAATTACAATGTAATTCATTTACAAGAAATTACTCATGCTTCTTTGCATTCTGACTAATGTCTTAATGGATTCCAGCTTATCATAAAACAACTTTTTCTCTTAAAATGTGTTGGAATATGAGGTTACTGCAAAAACAAATAACTAATAGAAATTAACTATTAATGGTAAAAGAGATAATGCTCCTATAAATTGTCCTAAACTCTGTGTGATGAGTAAGAAGAGTGATGAGTATTTGTTGTATAGAGCATGGAAGCTTATAGATGCATTAACTGGTGCTGAATCTTTGATTAACACAGGGCAAAAAGCTTATGAAAGTTTAAGATTGTCCAATTGCCATTACCAAAATAATATACACACTCCTGATCAAAATCTTAAGACCAGGGGAAACATTCCAAGTATTCGCACTTCGCACTGGTGGATCATAACCAGGTTGTAAGAACTGCTTCAAAATGTCAAAAGAAGAAAAAGGAGCAAGAGACAAAAAAACAGAGATTGGCAATTTATTGAAAACTGTATACTGTACGTGATCAATATTCTAGTTTGTACATTGACAATAATGCCTTCCATTGCTACAGCTGGACCAAATACACGACTGCCAAGTAGCTCTTGAATGATCCAGAAAGATGAGAAGCTACCTATTGTTTAATATCAATGACTGGTGAGAATAGTGCACAATTTATTGTTGAGTGAAACTTTAGTCATGAGATCCTGTCATGAAGTAATAAGCTATGTTGTGTTTCACTTTTTCTCGGGCACAGTAAGTAGATTTTCATTAATTTTTCAGTTTCAGACATTATTTATCAACACGAAATGCGAGACACTTTGTTGGAATTAGACCGAGTTGCAAAATAATGTTTTAATCTATTTTTTCTTTAGCCAGAATACTTGGCATATGGTCCTGTAAATGATCTCATACAATTACACAAGGAAAACAGACTTTCCAGAGGCCATCTGGTCAAAAGGTGTTGGGGCCATTTGTACAGTGATTGCTCCTTATTAGGCAGTTGTGTGCAATCACAGTGCTGAAAGATGAACTGATTAGTTCAGTGATGGCTCAGTAGACAACTTAGTAGACAAAGAAAAACTATTCAGATTGTATAGAGTATGAACAGCTTTCAAATAAAACAGGAACTTTGAAACAGACCAGGAACAGCTTCTAGCGTTTAGGAAAACCTCTGTGTGCATGTTTGTATTAGTTTATGCTAGCGTCTGTCTGGTAATGTTCATCTTTCCTCGTCATCTGTTTGTTTTCTTCAACACTCTGCCATTCCGACTGTTTACGCAGATGCTCAGTATTAACCTTTTTCAAAGGTGATTCAAGCCTCATGTGTCTTCCCTCAGCCTCTTTGGAAGCAAAATGATGTTCCAGCTGTGATCCGTCCAAGTTTTTTACAGGCATGCAATGTCCAAAACACTTAAAGCAACATGATAACAAAACATTGTATTTCACATAGCAGCGTCAGCGCAGTTAAATTGAAAAACTCACATTTGGATTTCAGGAATTTCAGTAAATATGGAAAGAATGCAGGATAGTGCTAATAAATCAGGGTTTTATTCACACGTTCTTGCCTTTTTATTTAAGTTTATTTGAGTTTAATTTCTTTCCATTTAGATAACACATGGCAACAGTCTTAAAATTGTCCTAGAATGCTACCCATAGGAAATCCCATACAGGCCAGTAAGATGGTATACATTAGATGTCATTCTTTTTAAGATACAACAGCATTTTCAGTGGGAATTTTTCCTTGCTGGCTATGAAAAGTTGAGAGTATAAAAGATTTTGGCATTAAATGATGAGAAAGCAGGTTAGCTTTAGGCTGAAAAACAATTATATTGCTTTAAATCCACTAGAGGTATTTGTAGATCATGTCCCTACCATTTAGAAACATAGTGGCTATAAACAAACCAAACTAAATTTGACTTGTTCCTTATATCAAGGCTTCAGAACAGAGGGCTTTGTGCTTAGCATTTCTCTTTAACATGTCAAGCTGCTTGAGAAGCTGGTGATGAAACTTATTTCACAGGTGTTCCGCAAAATTAAGCATAACTGTAACTGCATAAATAGTATGTCATTCTTTAATAAATATGAAAATTTAATTGTTTGGGACATGCTGTTTTTAGATAATAATCAGCTCCACTTCACGTCATGCTCCCTGACGCTTCCCAAACAGCACACCCTATTGTATTTTAGTTCTTACTTAACAGAATGGGAACTATTATAATTCATTCCACATTTTCTCACATACACTGAAATCCAGGGTCTATCAGTTAGCCAATGGTAATATGATTTATTCAGAACATGTATTCAACCCCCTACTATCTCATCCAAACTTTCACTGAATATTCATCATGCCACCTCATGCATTTACACACATCCAACCGCTACCTCAACAGTGGTGAATAAACCTTCGATGACCTTACATTGCTCTTCACTACCATTCAATTATGAACAGCAGCCTGGACATATGGCTGAGCACAAATTGAACATATGGATGGATTGCAGGCCTCAAACATAACATTCTCTCCTCCTCATATTTTCTTAGATTAAGAGAGAGCTGTTGCTTTGCACAGATAGCAGACAAGATTATTTTTTAGACTGTATTTTGTAAGATTAAGCTTGTGATGTTTCTTTAAGGTCAAGTAGAGGTCTTTTTAATTGCACAAATAATATTATGGAAAACCTAGCATGCTTTCCAACACATACTGTTTTTATGTACAATATTTACACTCACCCACCACTTTATTAGGAACATCTGCACTCCCATGCAATTATCCAATCAGCCAATCACGTGGAGGCAGTGCAATGCATAAAGTCATGCAGATAGAGGTCAAGAGTTTCCGTTAACGTTCACATCAAAGAAGAAAATGTAGAGAAAAATGTAATCTGAGTGACTTTGACAGTGCCATAGTTGTTGGTGCCAGATGGGCTGGTTTGAGTATTACAGAAACTGCTGATCTCCTGGGATTTTCATACAAAACAGTCTCTTGAGTTTCCACAGAATGTGGCACAAAAACACCAAGTGACCAGCAGTTCTGCAGGGGAAACACTTTGTTGACAAGACAGGTCAGAGGGGAATCTGCAGACCGATTCAAGCTTACTGGAAGGCTATGGTAAGTAAAATAACCACTCTTTACATCCATGGTGAGCAGAAAAGCATGTCAGAACGCACAACAGGCTTAACCTTGAGGTGGATGGCCTACAACAGCAGAAGACCACAGCACGTTTCACACCTGTCAGACAAGAACAGAAATCTGAAGTACAGATGGCACAGACTCACCAAAACCTAACAGTTGAGAATTGAAAAAAGGTCAGGCAATGTTTTTCCACTCTTCAACCGTCCAGTTTCATTCTTACCCCTAGAGACTGTTGTGAGTGAAAATCCCAGGAGAGCAGCAGTTTCTGAAATACTTAAACCAACAACCATGCCAAAAAGTCACTGAGAACATTTTCCCCCCATTTTGATGTTTGATGTGAACATGAACTAAAACACTTGACCTGCATCTGCGTGATTTTATGCATCATGGTGCTGCCACATCATTGGCTGAATGGAGAATTGCATGAATGAATAGGTATTCAGGGTGTTCCTAATAAAGTGTTCAGTAGTTTTACAAAATCCTTCATTATGACCATGCAGAAAATTGTAGTACATTTCTAGAAGTTTGGACACGGATATCTGTTAGCTGTGAATGATTGTGTTTTCATCATCAACATGCATCTGAGGCTTCACATACTAACTGTGGCTCTACTCATTGCTGTGTTTACAGGATGTATTTAAAAACTATCTGATCTGGAACTCGTAGGATCTGTGGTCAGCACTAAATTTCATGACCCCTTACTCAGTTTCTTTTATTTCATGCTTTGTTATTTTTACTTCCATCTGTGTGTGGATGCACTGTCTACTCCTTCATAAACCACTACTGTGTTATGCAACCATTTTACTGTAAGAAAACATTCATTAAACAGAAGTCATGGTGCTGGTTAAGTGAAGCTTACAATGGTCATGTCACTAACTTAGCAAACTGCTGTGCATGCCAAATCTGAGGCCAGTAGTATTGATTTAGGGAACACAGATAAAGTTATCTCAGGGTAAGTGTTTCCATTAGTCACTTGCAACTAGCAAACCCATGAGACTTCACTGTTGTGCAGTTGCTTGGTTGCTGTGCATGCTTTGATATGTCTGCAAAGACACAAATGCAGTACAGCAGAATATCTGTTCTATTGGCTTGAACAGCTATTGGCTTGAATATTTGGAAATGTAGACGATATTGTGAAAGTTGTATCGAGGCAGGAAAAATAAAACACTATGTTAGAACATTATTAATTTAATCAATTTAAGGCATTAATCATGGCTTAAATTAGTCAAAGCAGCTGGCCCATAAGAACTGCTGGGCTCCTAACTACAATATTTGACAGTATGCTTATTATTTATATTCATTTAACCTTTGAAGTATGTCAGCAAGATGAGATATGAAAATCTCAGTCTAATAAGAGTGTCCTGTCAGAGCATTTCTGAAGTGCTGACTTACCAGACAAGAATTCCAGATCTGTGCACAGTTATTTTCCAAACTCGTATACAAGATTAGAGGGATTGTGTGTCTTCTAAAATGGTCCAAGTGCTCAAACGTGCTTATGGTTATTGAACATACTTTAGACAGAACATCTACCACCAATAAATTCTATTTTTGGTCATCTTATCCTAAGCAAAACACCCTCTGTAGTCTTTTAATTACAAGGCTAGCTAGCATATCATGAGTGGTAGAAAGAGTTCAAATCATTGTGTTTTGTGTAAATGCTACTGTAGGAATGATTCACTTGGGTAAATTTGTTGATATAATTATTCAAGTAACAGTAAATGAGTCATGTGGTTAAAAAAAACCCAACAAAAACAAAGTTAACTTTTACACTTTTAACTAAAGTTTACAATTGAAAAGACAACTAGTCCAAACGTGTTCAATTATGTTAACTAACTCAAGTGAACACCACCTCAATTATCAACAGCATATAAGGAAATACAATTTCATTGACTAGCCAACTTAGCCAAATGCTGTTCAGTAGCATGTTAGGTTTGTTAGCTAGCTGGCTCGTGTCAATTCATGGTTCATGTCATGTTTCCAGCTACATGGTTAGCTATTTAGCAAAGATGCTCCTTACACATCATCCTTAACTACAAACTGTAGCAACATTTAGATATATTTTCAGGCAATTGCTACTGAAAATCTTATGTTCACTACAAAGCTTTTCTTACTGTAAAGATCTAACTAGCTAGTCTAGCTCAGTCAGCTAGCTAGCTAATGGTTTACCTGTACACATTTCTACAGGCTGGATGTTGAGATGTGAAATGTCGATATCTTCATGACTTTAGGCTTGTAGGTCATTCTCATGCCATTTCCTCTGTAGCATTAAACTGAAGATACCTGATAAATTGGCCCAGTAACACTCACCTGTCTCCACTGTCTCAGACATTGCTGCTGAATAAGCATTTGGTGCCTGAAATGTAAACCTTCGACTGAAACTGCTTTATATTGATTGGGTCTTGAAATTGAATTTTTTAAAAATTGCACAAACTGTATTTTAATTGGCTTACAGTCCTACAAGGTCCTACTCTGTAAAGCTGCTCAAAAATAGATGCAACCCTAAAAAAGAAAACTCAAGTAAAAGTAAAAAATAGAACCATGAACATGTTCTATATATACACAAGGCAAGAGTCACACACACAACAGAACAACAGCAAGAGCTTGACAAATAGTATTACACAAGATCACACAGGATTTATATACACTATCCCACAACATGAGTCAGGTGAGCTTGATGTCTCGTGGCACATGACGTGGTCATGTGCTGTGCAGTGGCTGATGGGTATTGTAGTTCTGCACCTTTGGCATGACCCAGACAATGAGAGTTTGTTACTTTCCACACCCTGCATATCATGGATTAGGAATAACTGAGAAACAATGCATTTTAATGGTCTTTAATCAGTTTATATAGATATTACACAAACTTATGAAATAAACACATGCAATACACATCTGCAACATTTGTACTGGAATTTTTAGTCAACATTTGTTTAGTCAATGGACCTCAGTACTTAATTACCCTCAGTTTCCTAACCCAGTTCCAATTTTTAAAAGAACAGACATAAATAGCAGAAAACATAATTAATTTTAAACTTTTTTTAAAAAAAGAAAAAATCTCAATCAGTTTTCCTGTGAATGCATTTACTATTAAAATTTTATTTCAAAAATAATTTTTCTTCCCTACCTAGGTATACAAATTGGTTAATGTTTGAGACAGATTTTTTTTGTTGTTCTTTTTAAAAATTTATGTGATTGTAAACAAATTATTTCTTACTAAATGTTGATTAATTTGGACAGCATAGCAACTGCAGCTATTACTAACTGTAACAGTCACTATCACAGTTCTGTAGTTGAGATGACCTACGCAGGGGAACAGCTTTGAACTATGAAAACTGGGTATTAATATGCCTGAAAATGGTGAGGCCAAGTGTCATCCTCTGGAGATGATGTCAGGTTATGTGGACCTGTCACTTTCATTTTACTTTAGTTTCCTGAAGTAAGTTTGAGTCAGGTCCTATAGGAGCTGGAATGAAGGTCCAAGAGACTCACACTAAGCATAAAAATATTTGAGTCTAAGATTTTATAGAGCACTGTGAGAAATGAGAAATCAGCATGTTCTAGTAGCACTGTGGGAATATTTGAAGTTTCCGAACTTTCAAAAGAAAGAACAAATACAGCAGCCTTTCTGATCCTTTCTGATACTTTTAGACCTGAACCTCAAAGATACTTTAGATAAAATATTGGTTTCCCCAGCTGTTCCTCAGTTTCTCCCATAACAGAGAAGAGCTCTCTGCTGTATTCACCAGGGTTTAGTGTAGTTCAGAGAGGTTGTAGTACTGAATACTGAATGCTAGTAAACCTGGCTTGAAACATGCAGTAATTACTGATTGCAACTTTTTCCTGGAAGTCAGGTTCCAGTATTGTGTACTAACATGGTGACTAAAAATAGTATACCCCCAGTAGAATTCTGAAGATCCCATGGCTTTCATCAAAAACTAACTCGCATCATCAAAACATTTGAATATTTTGGGACTGTGCCCTTTTTTTTTGTAATAGTAATGCATTCTGCTTAAGATTTACCATGACGTAAATTAAATGTGTTGTGAAGCAGGATGTACTTGCTATTAGCTTTGGACACTTCTTCCTCAACTTCCTGTAAACTCCTCCGTACATTCCCCCCATACTCCCCCCCTTCCTCCTTACCCTCCTCTTATCTACTACCAGGTTCCAGCATGCAGCCTCAGCATGCAGGCCATTTGTTTATCTTCACAGCAGAGTGAATCCGTTTGTAGTTGCCTCCGGACCAGTTTGATTGTTTTGATGAAAATTTTGGCTTGTTAAGAAAATTTCAATTATAGTGTAATAAGGTGAGGCTTGTTGCTGCCCACGTGCTTAGAACAATGTGTGTTTTGCTCTCTTTAACTCTGCTTACAATTTAAAGCTTCAGGGCCAGTGCTACACTCTTAGAAAAAAAAGTTTTCCAAGACTTCTTTCAATAAAGTTTCTCAATCTCAACGGGTTTTACTTGGAACTAAGGGTTGCATAACTACTCATATTTACTAGTCGACCAGTCATTCAAAAAGTAGTTGATGAGTTATCTTTTCCATAGGTAAAATAAAACCTTTTCAGGACATCACTATTTTAGGTGAATTTATAAGTGCAGCACATTAGTTAACACCCACACACAGGCTACAAATAAAGAGAATAAATTAGTGCAATAAATGTGCAAAGTAACACTATTTAAGAATGTATTCATTCTTAATATGCACTTGACTGGACAAGCTGGTGGCTCAGCTAAAACTTGATTAACTGAAAGTGTGGTGTGGCACAGAAGCTCCATAATAACAGATAACGTAACAGAAGCTTAATAATGGATGAACGATGTGATGTCTATAGCATTATTTGGGAGATTTTCCCTCCATGTTCAATTCTGGCTTCAGTATTTGTTTGAAGACAAATCTGGATCAGCCTTTTAGAGCAGGAATGCATGTGATCTGACTCTAAACTATCTGAGTGGGATTGAATGGGATCCATAGTGGTGTGTAACCCACAGCTCTGAAAGCGCTGGCCACTAATATGCCATGCTATGCCACAGTGCAAGCTTTTTTATTTAGCTTTTTTAAAATTTACCTTTTCATTTAGCTAAAGGACAAAAAAATAACTGCGAGAGGAATTCCTTCAGGAGTGGGAGAAAAATTAGCCTTGCATACACTGCTGCAACTCATGCAAAGTGATACCATATTGTTAACAGTCCATTAAAACGAAAGAAAATAAAAGCCTAGTCTTGTGCAGTTTACTACAGAATTGGTTTAATCTAGTCTGAAATATTTTCAGACTTACAAAGTAAATTTAGCTTGCTTTCCTTACTGTCTGCCTCACTGTTTTTTTTTCATAGTCCAAGCTAGTTCGATATCCCCACAGCAGCGACTAGTGAATTTATTAGTCGCCTAGTCTATGAAACCTATACTTGGAATTAACACTATTAGGAAGATTTAATTGTTACTAAGTTCATTTTAATGAAATTATATACCTCATTTAATGAACTGTGCAGTGAATGGAATTTATACACCATTGTATATCTTGTATATCCTAATTCTCAAGTTAGGGCATGAAAGAACACAAAAGATGGCATCAGGTCAGTTCAAATCAAATAGTATGCACTGAGTTCATGATATATGGATCTTTTCCAGTTGGTATAGACAGCTGTGCCAGAATCATAATAAAGCTGGTTGTTGTTTCTTTTCAAGCAGAATTTCATTTATTAGTCATTTATTAGCAGTCTGTGTGTATGGTTTTAGACATATGTTGCAAATACTGAACAACTGGGTTTAGTTATTTGGCTTGAAGAAAATGATTTTATGTTTCCCATCAGAAGAAAAGACTCTGTTCTTCAGAAAATTCCATAATCGCTGCCATTACTTTTGCCTAGAAGTGCAAAGCAACACAGCTGTGCAGTAAATACTGAGTGNGACCAGCTCTTGTTCCAACAGGTCTCCCCTCTCCATTCCACTGTAAGGTTCAATGCATTGACTCTGTACAGAGGGATTTTTCCAACAGTATATCATGGAGGAGATTTATTTTTTTGGGAGATTTTTAACTTTTTTGCATGGAGGTGATGACTGTTGTTCATTCAGCTGTGTCAGTCAGTGAAACGCTAACACTGCACTAATAACTTACAAGAAGCATTGATCTCTCACAGTTGTACAAATACAGACGTATTGTATATAATGATTTTCTTTGATGTCTTCTATGACCAGCGCGCACACACGCGCACACACACACACACACACACACACACACACACACACACACACACACACACACACACACATATCCTGTTTCATGTCATATATACCTACCCCTGTGCAGTCTTCGTAGTGTAAACTCAGTGTTAAGTAACACTGTTGTTTTGCAAACCCCAGCAAGATATATTATTACATAATTTGGCTATACCCAAATCCCCATCTTTTTGGATTTCTTTTCAAGTCTTTGTGAGTACTGTTAGTCTTTGTAGGTTAACGTTTTTTTTCATTGTGTGCTTTCTGTTGAATATTGTGTTCTCTGGAAGTATTGCAGTTAGAATTCTTCTTTCAACATCTGTAGACTTATATTTACACAACCTTATATTTACTTCGATTTACAGCCTTATACCCCCAAACATTTACACAGCACTGCACTATTTAGTTAATAGTCTTTGTGTACAAAATGTTCAAAACCTCCATAACATTAACTCTAGTGGACATGAACAGAAACAGCATGTTTAGTTAAAAAGAAAAGTATCTGATAGCCACTGTAAAATATAATGTTATCATTGACACTTTGCGGCTGCTTTGCAGTTTTTGCTAATAACCAGGAATATTTCAGCCCAAAACACTGTGGTCTGCATCAGTAGATTAGGACTTGTCTGTAGACGTATCTTTGGAAAGGACAGTGATGCAAATCATTCATCCAAATCAATACAGAAATATTGGCAGGACACAAAATCACTGCTATAACCGTCTCAGTTGCTGCATTTGAACCCAATGCCTGTGGTCTGGAGAGAAGAGGGAACAATACCTGTAGCCAAAATATATAGCCAAAAATATAAAGAGGCTTAAAATGTTCTGCATGGTGGATGGTCCAAGATCCCTCTATAAGTTTCTCCAATCTTGTTAGATATTACAAGGTAGAACTAGTAGAAGATTTCACTAATTATTAATTGTGAAAATGTTAATAATAGCAGAAAAAAATGCACCACTTAAGAAAACCTGTTATTGAAAATATTTTAAACTCAAAACGAGTTTAAAATGAGTAATTGCACATTATCCTTTTTATGTATAAATTTTTGCTCATGAAGAGTGTCAATAATATTAGACTTGACTGAGAATTAAGTGCCTAATGGAAGCATGGTCACTGACTATGTTTACATGCACATCAAATTCCATTTAAGGTCTATATTCGGGTTGCAGCCATATTCCGAATAGTGTTTATATGTGTACAGGCCTCGGAATATTCCTGTTTACATGGTTGTTGTAAGTATGCCGATCTACACATGCGCTTTTCCTTTCCCGCTGTTATTTCCTGGGAAATTCAAGATGCTGCCGTTGGTAACAGAGTATGTTCAGCTATTAGTTTTATTACTACTTTTTCCACACTAATTTAATTAGGACTCTAACGCTTCTCACCAACAAAAATGCCCGACAACACTACCTTGAAATGGAAAGGGTCAGGTAAGCATCTGTTAAGCTAAGTATCTGTTAGCACCCACAATTCCTTGTGGACTGAGCATGCACATATATCTCCTTTCAGTGGATTTTCCGAATAAGGTGTTTACATGCAACAAATTTCAGATTAAAACAGGTATATTCTGGGGTGGGAATCGGAAGTTGGGGAATCAGAATATTTTCTTAATCTGAATTGGGCAATTGGATTGCAGCGTTTACATTCAATACTAATTAGAATATTGCCAAATTCCAATTAATGTCGGAATATCGATGTGCATGTAAACGGCATCAGTGTTATTGTGCATTCAAGTCCACCTGGGAAGTTTGTATTTATGAGTTGAGAAGTCGGAATTACGATGTCAGGTGCACTCAAGTCACTTTGGTAGGAGTAATATGGCAGTGTACCTTCTCTTAATTCAATTCAATTCAATTCAATTCATTTTTATTTGTATAGCGCTTTTTTACAAAGGTCATTGTCTCAAAGCTGCTTTACACAAACAAAAGTATAGTGAAGTGTGTGTGTGTGTGTGTGTGTGACGTCTATGATGAGCAAGCAGGGCGACGGTGGCAAGGAAAAACTCCCTGCGATGGTGATAGGAAGAAACCTTGAGAGGAACCAGACTCAACAGAGAACCCATCCTCATATCCTCATTAATTAACTACAAAAATACAGCAAGGTTTTTAAACTCTACTTCTAGAAAATGAAGAACAAAGAATAAACAAAGAATAAAGCCACTGTGAACTTTATCGTTACATATTATACAGTGATAGTACAAGGCTATTGTATTTTGTGCAGGCAATTATCTTGTTTTATTGTAAATATAAAAGCCTGACAAAGACATGTCACTGCTAAATACCCATTCAATCAGTGTGTCAATTATACATCGACCTTCAGCTTGTCAGCTTTTTTCAGTTTGCCCAGATTAACTAGTATGTGTAATGCATGCTTCAGTGAACCACTGTGGTGTATCCTTAAAACAGCGCATTAACACAACACTTAAAATGCTATAATTCATACAGTGCTGTTCCAGCTTTATGTGAAGATTAGTGCCATGAATGCCTTAAAAAATGTAGTGTCTACTTTCTGAACTACTCCTCAACTTTCTTGTCTTTTCTTGCCAGTAAAAAAAAGACTGCCTTATGTCTGTTCCCTTTCTCTTACTCATGACATCAGCAGTGTTAAATGAAATCTGCAAAAAAAGGCCTCTGATATTTATGTGAAAAGGTCACTGCATTAAGTTTCAATTTATTACCAACCTAAACTATACACGGATAAAACAGGAATTCTTGAGTCGTGACTACAGGGTTGCATCTTACACAGTGGTATGGTACTGGTATTGAACAATTTAGAAAAGAAGAATGAAAAGAATATGTTTAAAAATGTCATAATTTTTGTATCTCAGTGTGTCAAAATTATATTGAAGTAATTTCTGAAAGACTTCACTGCTGAATAGATGACCATGAGAGCACACACACACATAGCTTGCTGTTACTCTAGGGAAGGATGCAACGTCCACGCACGAGCAGAAGTGCCAGTTCAAACACACGCTGTGATCACCATATATGGTCTAATTTAATTAACAGTATTTTATCAACTTGTTTCATTCACACACAAGACTTAAAGTGGCCTCAATACAATAGGTAAACTTCATCGTAATTATTTCACTCTAAACATTTCATTTTGATGAACTGTGCAGGAAATTAATGCTTGAGATACAACTCTATTTAGATGACAACATTGTTTTCCAAGAAAAAGTCTTTCAAACACATGGTATATTGCGTGCTATCTCCCTTAAAAGATTGTGTGGTATTTGCCGCATTTAGCATACTGGGCGCACTCATGCTTTGACAATAGTATGACCCTTTTAGGAGTGGTCAATTTTATACTGATATTTCTTTTTTCAGATAGACTGAGCAATGGGAACTATTTTACTGGGTGTGTGTGTGTGTGTGTGTGTGTGGGGGGGGGGGGTGTTTGAAATTTTCACATGCTACTAAAACTGCATCCATTGCATCCATTGATTCCACCATGTTTTCTTACTGACATGCCCCCAACTTGAAAACTTGGAGTTTCCCGCTTGTAATTAAAACATTGTAGTGGCATTCATGTCGTAAATATGATCTTTCCGACTTGACTTGAACGCATTTTTTCCTAGGCATGCCAGGACAGGATTCTGTAAAGTAGGTAAGCCAACATGTGCTAAGTTCAAACATATTAGAAAAAAGCAAAAGAGAGCAGAAGAGGTCCTTTGACTCCTACCTGACCTTCTTCCCTAAGTCTCCTGGTCGCTCTCTCTCTCTCTCTCTCACACACACACACACACACACACACACACACACACACACACACTCCTGAGCTCATTATATGTGTCCTCTTCTGTTTTTCGAGTCTGGCTTATTTGGGAAATGTTTATGTTGGCCACATGCTGAGGTTCTGACTTCTTCTCAAAATGCCACAGTTTGTTTGGAGAAAAACACAACAAGGAATATGTTAAGCTTTTCCCTCTCACAAAAACCACCTCTGTTTAAAGGAGATTTGCCAGTATCTAAACAAATATGACAGGAAGACAGCATGCTTCTCAGCTTCACTGTTTTTCAGCTTCCTTGGTTGTTCGGCCCCAAGAGGACCGTATGTCTCTATGTCTCTCTCTTTATCAATCTCCTGCTTTTGAATTTGTTTTTTTCCAGTGGCTTTCTCTTTCCTTCTATTCTTCTAAGCCTTCAAAAAGAAATTGACAATTCTGATAATATTTGAGCATGACGTTCAAATATTTGCGTTAGCTATTGAACCTAAAAATGCATGGCACCCTCAGAAAGTCTCAGGAAAATGCATGAACTCTCATCACAAATCTTATGCTGCAGATAAGATTGCAGTCAAACTCTGAACATTTCATAATCTAGGAATATGATGCTTTGGTCACTGTTGCGTTAAGACCATGTCTAGAACTCAGTTGCTTACATAAAAGCCCCGTCTACTTGGATGCCACTACATGATAAGGGATGAATGAATGGAAGGAAATGGAGTCTCTTTGGTGAAGGGTTGGTGTGGCTGCAGGCTTTCATTCCAGCCAAATAGGAGGTACAGATGATAGTTGATTGGAGCCCAAGATGAACTGATTTAACAAGTGGAAACAGGTGTGACTCCTGCCTGGTTGGAATTAAAGCCTGCAGCAACACCAGGCGTTTGTTGACAAGATTGAAGACTTCTGCTCTAGAGCCACGCACATATAGTAAATACACCATAATGTTCTGTTGGAAATCATTCATTTTGTTGGCAATTAATCATTCATTTTATTCATTGTTTCATCCTGGTCAGGGTCACAGTAGATCCGGAGTCTATCCCAGGAACAAAGGGCAGGAGGCAGGAATACCAGGACACCATGCACACAAACACACACATATGTTTTTGGACAGTGGGAGGAAACTGGGGAACCCAGATGAAACCCAAGTAAACTTGGGGAAAACACCCAAAGCTCCACACAGATGGTTGGTAGGGCCATCACACTCTTGTGGTGTCATCTCGAAGCTCCTCTACCTTTCTGAGAGATAAATCCAGACAGCCATCATACTTCTGCCAAAAGAAAAAAAAAATTAAAGCTGCAAGCAGAATTTTTGGTGGCCAAGCACCCAGAATCAATGAGCCACACATTCACAGACACGCTACAGTTGTCACAGGAAAGCAGAGCTATAACGTTATGCAAAGGGATTCAAGAGTGAATTGTAGTTTCACTCATGATGTGTATGTTTTGACCACGGACAGTGGTGGAATT
>CM074957.1:11495003-11509015 GCA_037577455.1 Pangasius macronema
GGAAACTCAGAATTTGAGTTTTGAGAACATGGGCTCCAGACTTCAGGCAGTCATTAACTGCAAAGGATTTTCATCCATATTAAAATTCAGGTTATATTTACAATTATGTCACTTTTGAGGTATTTAATTATGTCAAAATTGAGGTACTTTGGCTGTAATGGCTGTAATTCCTAAATGGTAAATGTTATATTTTTGTGGAACCATTCATTGTGGTGGTATATAAAGGCAAAATCACAAAAACTCTGTCATCGTCCAAATACTTCCAGACCTGATATATATATATATCACAGTTATGATTAATAACAGTACATTCATATAGCAATGCATAATGCATTATTTTAGGTTTTACTTGCCTTTCCTGTGAAAGTGCNATTACTAACAGTAAATTTAATGCCTAAAAGGTAGATTGTGTCTCTGTAATTTCACCTAGCTCCCTATGAACAAAGCAAAGCAGTAGTATCGCTTGTGAAGATGTTAAGTCACTAGTTTGTGTACATTTCCCAGTTATGAAGTGTTATTGTCATTACTTTTTATATCAAGTAGTTATTGTATATCAAGTTATTTTACTGCTTGGAGAACACAGTAGACGCAGAGAATGTTTTGAGCATGTAGCACTGTAACTCAAACAAAAAGAAAAGAAACAGGAACGCAAACTGTCATGTGTCTTCTTTTGATTGTATAATATTCATAATTAGCTTAAACTTGGATGCTGTTTCAGTGTAGTTATGCTAATTATTATTATTATTTTTTAACCTTGGAGTGTAGTTATAGCTAATTGCTGTATATAAAACTGTCTCACTAACTGGAAATATTCCTTCTTTAATATTTATTTTTATATTTTCCCTATTTTTATTTTCTCATTTTAAACTCACATGATCACAGAGTACATTATAAGAGTGCCAGGGTTATGGTGAGTAGTTCTACCTCAGTTTTGCTTCAAAAACATCTAGGCTCTGGGCTAGGCTGTAGTCAGTGTTGTGCTTATTTTAAATCTGAAGCACAAACATTGTGGCATCTGCACCATTGCCTTATACTAACAGGTGTTGCATTTATACTAGCCGGCAATGCAGCAGTGCACACAAACCACAGATTTAACTTTTACTCTTAGTGTTAACTTTTACTTTTAGTTTTACTGAGATCGAATAGTTGTTCTCTTACATACTTTCTACTCCTGACATTTTTATTTAGACTTTCAAAGTACTCGTTACAAATCACAAAGGTGTCTTATTCTCATCCAGCCAATGACTATAACCAATATATAAACATGTATATACATATATCAACTTCATCATTGTAGAGAATGCATGACCTTCTCATGCTACACAATGCTGTTAATGCTATAGCTACACTATATGGCCAAAAATTCATGGGCACCTGACCATCACCCATGTATGTGGTTCCTCCCCAAACTGGTGCCACAAATTTGGAAGCACACAATTGTACAGGATGTCTTTGTATGCTGTAGCATTACAATTTCCCTTCACTGGAACTAAGGGGCACAAACCTGTTCCAGCATGACAACGCCCCTGTGCACATTGTCATTATCACGTGGGGGGATGGGGTGGGGGGTGTAGCATTTAACTCTAAATAAAATGCAGTTAAAAAATAACATCACATGATGTTAGCAGTTGGCTTGATCCAATTACTTGGAAATTTTTGGAAAACCAGTGAAAATGAAATGAATTTCACATGAATGAGGCCAAAAGAAAACTTACAATCAAATTTGCCCCTTGGCCTAACCTTCACTGTATGCACATTTTTATGTGAAATCAGTGGTACTAATTCTTGCAAAATTGGTTTTAATTGGTTTGTTGGTTTGCTTAGTGTCTGTTATATAACTGAACCTGAAAGTAAGTAACATGGCATTCTATTGTTATTCTCTCTCTTTTATTTTATTTTACTTTATTTTATTTTATTTTATTTTATTTAGGTTAATTTTATACACCTACTATTACAACAGCTAAAACAACAGGGCTTGCCCAGCTATTATATATAACTTTGATATAACTTAAAAAAAATATTCTAAGTATAATTTTCTTACATTTTTAGATGTGTTACAATCCGGTGATTACGACACTCTACAATCTCCGCCCTGCTCAATTTTCTGGGAAATCCCTAGCACTAATTTTCTCCTTTGTGGCCATCAGATCTTTCTCTACCCTGGTCTTCTCATTTCTATCATGTCTTAATTGCCATCTGAGGCAACTGTAAATGGATGGTCATCTTTTATTTAAAGGCTGCCTCTCTTCCTGGCTGTGACAGACAATCGATGTGGTGAAGATTGTCAGTGCAACACAACTCCCAGTGATTCATACACTGTCACATCATGATCAGACTGATCACAGCTTTTGAGCTCATTACCCATTTTATTCACAATTGCTTACACTGCTTTTAGAACCTATATAATAATTTCTTGTCTGTGATCTTTAAAGGTAAAGATTGCACTAAGTTGGTATGGCTGTTATTGCTCACAGCAATCACACTCACAGAGAAAGGTGTGTTGTATTCATATAGAATCAATCAAAAGCAAATGAGAAGACATTTACTAAATTCTGGAAAACCAGCTAAATACTTCATTCATTCATTCATCTTCAATAACTGCTTTATCCTGGTCCGAATTGTGGAGGTTGTAATTTTATAACTAAGAATTCGAGTAAACCAGTAATTTAATAATTTATAGTTTAAAGTAATTTAAAGTTTAAAGGTTCAGCCTGTACTATTATTTTGGTGATTTAATTGATTTTATTTTAGGGCTTTTTTTCAAACCTTTAAGTAGTTGTTACTAATCTTGCTTGGACACAGTTTTACACTACATGCTGACATAATGTTAATTTGCAGTTATCACAGTAGTATAAATCTGTGTTTCTCCATCCTGGATCTGGAGTCCTTCTGCCCTGCACAAAACATCAACCTGTGCAGGGTGGTGGTATTCCAGTACGAAGATTGAGAAACACTGTTATAGACCAAATATTATAGACTAGTTCATACAGAAATCATCTGCAATCATGAAATTTTACATATATATAATATGAAAACTATATATGCAATATACGAAAATTAATTTGTACTTTTTTGAAAAATGTTGTAAGAATTCGAGCACACAAGTGTGATGTAGTTGGATTTTGCTCAGTTTCATGTGAATGAAGTCATAAGAAAAATAGAAACACTAAACGTGACCCTAAGCCTAAACTTAACCTTGAATCATTTCTTACAACTTGAGGTGTGTAAACTGGTACGAATTCGCAAGTGTGGCACCATGTTGGACTGAGACAAAGAATTTTGTACTTGATCTTTGAATTGTAAAAGAAAATAGAATCTCTCCTACAAATAGATACCAAATGTTGCTGTAGTCTCACTGTTTTAATTCGCACATTATTTTGTGTTCAAACTGTGCTCACCTCATCTTCTGAGGAAAATCATCTTCTCAGCTCCCACAATGTCCTTATGAGCCTCTTCAGCGCAGACGTGCGCACACACAGCTGGCTACTATCAGCCCTAATGACTCCACTGTGACTGCCTGAAATTTGTCTCTCTCTCTCTCTCTCTCTCTCTCTCTCTCTCTCTCTCTCACACACACACACACACACACACACACACACACACACACACACACACACACACACACACACAACAGATAACATGCAAACAGAGAAAGGGGAGGGAGTAACTAAGACATTACAGGTCAAGATTAAATACTTCCTGTAATGCCTAATACGGCTGTAATTAATCTGTATACTCAAACATCGCCTGCTCTCTCTTTTAAAAGAGGAAAATGAGAATTCTCACCAGAACTAGATTTCACAGCCCCACATCTCTGAGACCTGTTGTCCCAGAGCTTTTGTACAATCAATAAGCCAATCAAGCATGGCTAAGTGAGTGCTTAAAAGGCCATATAAATGTCTGTAGAGGAAAACAGCCATTAGACTGAATACCACATTCTGGCATAAATCTAGCAATCAATTTTATTTGTCATATTATGCCCTATCCTTTATGACAGTACATCTGTCCGGCACATCTTTTGTGTCAGAATTCATGAATTTATATTATCGCCACATTGTGCTCATTAATTTTCTGTAACATCTCACAAATAAATCATAGAATCATCTTAAATCTCTATATAGTTTTTCATTATTTCCTAAATAAAGATTAAGGATGGCCAGAGAAAAACTCTTCATACATTTGAGTACATAATGCTCAGTGTTCATACTTTTGAATAATTAGTATTCATTTAAATGCTTAATGAATAGCACTCTTCTGTCATTTATAAAAAGATTCTCTGTTTCAGCAGTGGATATAACAAGTCTACATACCCCTGTTAAAATTGCCAATTTTTTGTGATGCAAAAAAAAAAAAAGAAACTGAAATTTCCACCTTTAATTGATACGGAAACCAACATAATTCAAGGGAAAAACAAAGAGAAACATTTTAGGAAAAATATAAAACTTACTTATAGTTTTAAGGTGCACTCCTTAATTAATTCAGTCTTTTCGGGTAAGAGTCTTCCAAATTAGCACATCTTGATTTGGCGATGTTATTCCACTCTTCCTTACAAAAATGCTCCAGATCTATCAAATTGTGAGGGGGGGGGGGTCTCCTGTGCACAGCTCGTTTCAAGTCATTCCACAGGTTGTCGATAGGATTTAGACCTGGGCTCTGACTGGGCCATTCCAAAGCGTTGATTGAAGCCATTCCTTTGTTGACTTTGTGCTTTGGGTTGTTATAATGCGGGAAGGTGAAATGTTTCTTCATCTTCAGCTATCTAACAGAAGCCTGCAGGTTTTGTGCCAAAATAGACTGGTATTTGGAGGATCCATGATTCCCTACATTGACTACAGCCCCAGTCCCAGCTGAAAAGAAGCACCCCCATAGCACGATACTGCCAACACCATGTTTCAGCATGGGTCTGGCGCTCTTTGGGTGGTAAGATGTCTTGTTTTTGTGCAAAACTGATCTTTTAGAATTATGCCCCAAAAGTTCTACCTTGGTCTCATCAGCACATAACACATTTTGTCACATGGTTTGGGGTGAGCTGGGCAGGCTTGGGTTTTTTTTTCCCATGAGAAAGGGCTTCGGTATAGTCACATCTTCATTACAGCACAGTGAAATTCTTTTCTTTGACTATCCCAGCTGAGTGTGTCAGCCATGATACGGCTCCCCTGGAGCAGAGAGTGTTAAGGGCCTTGCTCAAGGGTCCAGCAGTGGGAACTTGGCAGTGCTGGGGCTTGAACCCCCATCCTTCTGATCAGTAACCCAGAGCCTTAACTGTTAAGCCACCCCCCCATATCCCAGCTTGTTAGGAAGCAGGGGTCAGAGTGCAGGGTCAGCCATGATATGGGCCAACAGTGGCAACTTAGCGGCTGAACCCCCATTGTCCAGAAATGTGAAGAATATGGGAGATTGTTATCACAAGCAGGGAGTGACCAGTACTTGCCAGATATTCCTGCAGCTCCTTTAAGTTCCCTTGGCAGCCACTCTGATAAGTTTTTTCTCGTTCTTTCCTCAATTTTAGAGAAACATCCTGTTCTTTTTAATGTCACTGTGGTGCTCCGTTTTCTCTACTTGCTGATGAGTGCTTTCATTGTTTTTTTTTTTACAGAGCATCTAAAGTTTTGGAAATTCTTTTGCACTCCTCTTTTGTACATTTTGACAATGAGATCCTGTACATGCTTTGTAAGGTCTTTGAAGACCATGGCTTCAGCTGCTGGATGAAACCAAGAAGATGTCAAGAAAATCCTACCGAAACAGCTGGTCTTTATTTGGGGTTAATCAGAATCACTGCATTCATGACAGGTGTATGATAATTATTTTTGAACATGAATTCGAATGTGTTTGCTTCATTCTGAGCACAGTTACATGTAGAATTATTAAAGTGTGTGCACACGTATGCAACCAGGTTATTATAGGTTTTTCTTTTTTTTCCCTAAAATGTTTCTACTTGTTTTTCACTTGAATTTTGTTGGTTGCTATAGCACCTTAAAGGTGGAAAAAGATCTGACATGATTTATCTTGGTTTCACCACAAAAACCTGCAATTTTAACAGGGGTGTGTAGACTTTTAATATCCACTGTAACATTCATGCTTTGTTTAAGGTCATGGAGCAGGTATTCATGCTGACGTGTACGACATTAGAGTCTGATTATGTTCATGCAGTGCATTGTGATGTGTCATTTTTTCCATGCTCATCAATTATTCCAGTATGTTGAAGACTCTTTTTCTCTTTGAACACACTGTAAAATGTGAGCACACACTTTTAACTACAGTGTCAGAGACAAAAAACAGATCAACTGTAGACAGAGAAACTGAAAAGAAATAGGCTTGCTACTAATTCCTGTCTATGGGGGGCAGCGAGTATAAATAAACAAGTATTTCAAGCACTTTTCAATCTGGGGCCAGGTCAAAGTTGGTCTTCATTTGACTCAGCTGTTCAGAGTCTCACAACGACATCCAAAAACTCTGTGTACAGGTTTGTCTTTTTATGTGAATAAATTCTCACTTAATTTCACTGTCCTGGCAAATTCTTTTGTTTTGTTTTGTATCTTTACCCCATTTTCTCCTTATTTGGCCACTGGCAATTCCCACCCACTTGCTATCTCTTCCGTATCACATGACAGCTAGAAGGAAGTATGAGGGCCAATACAAGACATTATGCAATGTTACAGAACAGACAAAACATACCTGTGATTTGCTAGAATTGCTCTACTTGGCAGTTGAGACAGGACATACAGATTTAGGTAGTGTAATTTCTAGATTAATGCAGCTGGAGCTAGACACAAGTCTTACTCCAAAAGAAGGGAATTTTATTCCGTTTCTTCAGAGTAAACACCCAAAAAGTGCTTGGAAGAGGCGTTTTAGAGAACATAATAACCTTCCTACTCCTCTATTATTTATAAATTCTCTGTTTGTAATATTCAGGCCCTGTTTAAGGTCATGGAGCAGATATTTACACTGACGTGGGCCATGTCTGATTACGTCCATGCAGTGAATTGCATTGTGTAATCAATGATTCCAGTGGGAGAAGGACTATTTTCCCCTTTGGACACTTAGCAACAATTGACATTATATCTGAGCACACACATTTAATGACAGTTTAAGAGATGAAAACTAGAGCAATTGCAGACAAAAGAAACTGACAAGAAATAGTCTTGCTGATAGTCACTGTCTACAAATTATTTTTTTAAATTGGGCCAGATGTAACTGGGGAATACAATAGTATGAGTCAGTGAAAATACACTGGATTCCGCCCATCTTATTTTCACTTCGGCCACATTTGATTGCCGTCTGAGCTAGCTTGTAAAGTGGAGAGCAGAAATGCACGCAGATCATATATTTGACACGAGTCTGTTTTTAAATGGAGGAATAAGCTGAGGAATGTTTTCCTGGAACATGAGGAAAGTGAAAAGAAACAGATCGAGTGATATAGAGTTCTAAAGATCACTGAAAGTCAGACGAGTAGTGTGAACTTCATCCATCTTATCTAAAGCTTCTTTTCAAACAAATATGAGAAGAAATAAACTTCCCACAATCCACATGTTTATGTACAGTGTGATGATCTTTCAGAGCTGAGAATCAACACAAAGGCCAAAAAAAGATGCTCTGTGCTTATGGATGGCTATGAGCTGTCTTGGCAGTCACCTAAAAAAACTTTCCATCCAAGGCAGAACAACAATGACTCATTTTTTTGGTTTGATCCAGATCTACTAGCATACATTAGCCCATTCTGAAACTTTCTCTGCTCTCTGGGAGGTCTAAGCCCTGAAAAAAATTAAATATAACCATAATTTGCCTCAGCAAATGAGAAATCCTTAATTAAGATGGTATGAAGATGATGAACAAGCCAAGTAGACAATCCTTTTATAGTTTCCCCCCAAAACATTAAAAAACATCTTGTTGCTTAAGACCTACCTTTTTAAATACCTTTTTAATAAAGATGTTTTAAATACACAGTCCAAACTTCCTCATATGAGTGGAAACTACAGTTCTACCAAATTATCCTTGACAACTTCAATAGGAAAATCTCCTATTTCTCTTCAATAGGAAAACATTAAACTTTTTCATGAATATTTGTAAAAGAGAAATTGGCAAAATGTCAAATCCTAAAAACATTCATCTATGTAAGAATACACTTCCTTAAGTAATCTCAGCATAAAATGACAATGGATCTCTTTTATCAACCTGGATATAAGTGGATTTATTCATAAATTGTTCATAGGAGCATGTACACAGGAAGTTTGGTATTCATGAAAATCATGTAATATCAGAAAAACATTCATATCCTACTCCTGCTCCTGAGTGTGTGTAAATTTACGCATAAGAAGACTAACTAATGTAAACCTCAACTTGACATCTTACATATGGATTATACTGTCAAGTTTAAATATGTAAATATTACTTTTAGCAGACTTATCCAGAGCGACTTCGACTTGAGGTCACAACTTGTAATTCCCAACCTCCCAACCAGTAAAAGTCAAAGAAAACACCCCCTCAACTTGAAATTCCTCCTCTTCAACTTGGTGTAGTCTTCTCAACTACGAGTTCCTTCCCCTTAGTTCCTTCAGAGTGACTTCAAATCAACATGTCTGCACACAGCATCAGACTAAAACTCTATATATACGTATTTGCTTTAGATCAATCAGCATAGAAACATAATTGCTTGTTATATCTAAAACATTGACTATACAGTTCACTGTTTGTGGAAGAAAATATACATCACCCATCACAGTTAGCTGGCTAGATTGTTGCTAACAAAAGACGAACACGGAGGTATCCATGTTATTTTTTCTACTTCGTCAAGGAAAAAAAAAAATAATGATGTCATTCCGACCTGTGAATTACCACTTACGAGGCGAGTCAATGTAGCATTACAGAAGTGCTTTGTAGTGTCTATCATATCCTCACGCTAGTTCACTGGGTCAGGGACTAAGAATATCACAGAGAAAATCAGTTGTTTTATATTATTGAGATTAATTAAAGAATATGAAAAATAAAGAACACAAAGCCATAAATTAAGACAAATTAAAGTGGTCTTTCAGTTATGACAAAAAAAATACCACCATATAAGTGGAGGATATGCTGGTCTGTGCATATCCATAAGCCATACACAAATGCCTCAGTTGACAGAATATTTATTGCCCATCAGGATTTGTAAATAAGTCCTGTTTACCACACCACCTTCTTTTAGTGCTGTGAAATACTTTCCACATGTCGGCTTCGTAAACCCTTAATGACTGACTTTGCTTTCACCTGACTTAGTTTTCACATACGCTGAATCTTTTTAATCAGAATAATGAACTATTAAAACAAAACCTTTTATGTCTCCCATGCTGAAGGAGAAAAAGTGCTCCAGAAGGGCATATCAGACCTTTCAGAACAAATGGCAAGAGTGCTATTTTTATCTGAAGAAGTTTGCAAGGCTGTATTATATTTAATGGGTACATGGAGAGACTTTAAGGGAGGAGATTCTCAGAAACTACAGCCATTTTCTTATCTGATCTACCATAAAACATCATATCATCTCTTAAGCCTGATCCAACTCCTGCAGGTGATTCAGAAGATGTCAGTGCTGGATCTCCAAGATAAGAATATCAACCAAAAAAGAAACCTTTTACCACATCAGAAACACTCTCTGTTCTTTTGTAGGTTTGCCCCCAAGAACAATAAGTACACTATGACATAATTTGAAAGCACACAATTCTCTTCAATGTCTTTGCATATTCTAGCTTTAAGATTTCCCTAGCCTGTTTCACCATGACAATGCCCCAGTGCACAAAGGGAGATCTATGAAGATTTGGTTTGCCAATGTTGGAGCAGAAGAACTCAAGTGACCTGCACTGAGCCCTGACCTAAACCCCACTGAACACCTTCGGGATGAACTGGAATCCAGTCTGTGTGTCACTCATGCTCTTGTGGCTGAATAAATCCCCACAGCTCCACTCCAAAATCTAGTAGAAACACTTCGCAGAAGAGCGGATGTTATTATAGCACCAAAGAGAAGGCTAACTTTGGAATGGGATATTTAACAAGCACATATGGATATGACAGTCATGTGTCCACATACTTTTGGCCATATAGTGTATTTTGTGAACTCACTCCAGTTGTCTTGTCTGAGGACATTTTATTTTTAGAAAAGCATTATATATAAATGAATTTATTGTGCCTTACATGTATTGTATGCTGCTATAATTTTGTTAACAACCTAAAAAAAATCTACATAATATTAGCTAGCGACTGTAATATTAACTGTCGTATAGCTAGGCAGTTGTAGCTCAGTGCTTAAGGTCCTGTGTATTAAATCATTTATTAAAACAATTTATTAAATTGTTAAAACATAGAAATGTACAAACAAAAGAAATAAACAATCTATTAATTCTTCTGTTCATGTTACAAGGTTCAGGTTACACACTCACTTTTTCTGCCACATCATTTTATTTCACAGTTTACCAGATTTTGGCACAATATATAGTACAATGTGTTCTTCATTTTGTGAATTTGCTACACAAAATTTACAGCGAGCTGCACTGCGTGTTTTATGAGTCACCATGTGAGTAACATATGACTTATTTATAGTTAGATTGAATGTGTCACAAGAAACTGTTAAAGTTCAGGCATGAGAGATTTTTCTTCCCTCTTCATTTTCTGCAAGAATGTCTGCTGATTTATCATTCTGGGATACCATTTAAGTATCACATCTCTAAAGAATTAGCTATTGTGAAACTATGGTTTGTCTTTGTTGGCCATTGCTAAATTTCTTTTCTTAATTTATGTGTTATAATTCCTTTGCTTAACTTACAACCTAGATTATTTAACCTAAACAACCCAAATTTGGATCTTCTGATATTGGGATAAGAGGAGGGCTAGCTGAGAAGTGCTGGTGAAGTGACACGAGATGATAATTTGGGATTTGGCTCCTCTGAGGTACAACAGGAAAAGAATACGTAGCAAAAACATAGAGAAAGTCCTCGCCCACACAATGCTGTACAACAGGAAACAGCACATTTTACACACTTATCTAGCTTGAAACCCTGGGTTGTCTCCAACCACTGGACTTTTGGCTCACCCAGGTAGGAGGAGCTGGGTCAGGTCTGACTATTACTACTATTACTACTATTACTACTACACTTATATGTGCTTGTTGGATGCCCCTTTCCAAAACCATGGGCATTAATATGGATTTGGTGTCCTCTTTTCAGCTATAACAGGGAAGGGAATCAGTTGTGGGTTTTTTTTGTTGTTGTTGTTGTCACCTGAGGTTATTTGTTCTTTTATAGAAGTTGGTAAGGACCACAAAAATGTTATTTAGGTCCTGATCAATAAAAACTTAGAATTGAAGAAAGGTGTACTTTCTTTTTGTACTCTCTCCCATGACTGTATGTAACAAAAGAATAATGCTTTACCATTCACAGGATAGGATTAGGTTTTGTATATGTTTCAATATGGAATCTAACACCCTTGCGTATTGGTAAATGAACCTAGCTTAGTGTTCTTTGATTCATATGTAGCTTCAACGTGCTCCTGCCATGGAACAGTCAGCTCAATGAGGGGCCCTGTTTGGCTTAAGTAGACCAAACCACTGTGTCAGGTCAGAATGATACTGGGATGATATCTTGCTGGAACTGGCAAAATCGACCTTCATATTTAACTCTTTTCCAAGGGCAAGGATTCACATCAGTTCTATTGGTTTTCAAGTAAGTCGAGAAGGAGGAGAAGGAGGAAGGGACTGTTTAAATCGAATGACTACGACCACTTCGGGTAGACAAGTCCTCCTGTCTGCTGGGCTCCAACACTTCTGCCAACCTCCTTAGGACCTGACTGTGTCACCACCGGTATCGCTGCTGAGACAGCACAGTCTCACAGCCTGCAAGGATGTGTTGTCCACTGGTGGAGGTTACAGGGACTAGGTAGGATATTGTAAATGGATCTAATCTGGAAACTGAACCAGTGTTGTGAGATTCTCCATAAGCCAGACCAACCAATTGGCCTATTAATGATGTTCTCCCAATTTGTCCATGGCACACTAGAGATGCAGCCTTATATCGCTCTTCCTCCACCCTTACCACCTCTCCCATGACCAACACCTTACTCTGTTTTGTCATCCAAATCTGATCTCGGTACCTCGATCGGGGGAAACGTAGAAAGGACCGGAGGACCACAACCTCTGACGACTAGGACCCAAACCTCTAGGTGTTGCACTTTGTGTCAAAATAATGAGAAGCATACAATATTTACAGTTTGCTGCAGAAAGAGAGCTGTTGTCCAAACTCTGTAGACTGGTGGTGTAGCAAGTAGTGTGCAGACAGTATTTGGATTGGCTGTAGTAAATTGCCCCTGTATATACAGTATATATTATATATGTATATTTGTGTGCGTGCGTGCGTGCGTGCGTGCGTGTGTGTGTGTGTGTGTGTGTGTGTGTGTGTGTGTGTGTGTGTGTGTAAATTTGCGTGTGCATGGTGCAATGGATTGCCATTCCATCCAAGGTGTATACAAGGTGTATATAGGCTCTGGAACCACCAAGAACCTGGCCAGGATAAAACAGTTAATGAAGACAGATGACTGACTGACTGAATGAATGATTAAAAAATGAATCCACTTTATGTAGCTACAGAAAACAAACAGAAAGTGGATGTCACAGAACATACAAGTCATGATTGCTGAACTTTTGTGTAAGAGAACACTCTTTTCCCTAACTTTTTGTTGTGTGTGTGTGTATACAGTTCATATTGTGTCAAAAGTTGTTCCCAAGGTATTCATTTGTTTTACTTAGGTAACTCATTTTTGTCCCCGTTGGCCCCGTTGAGGTAGGTCACACACGTTTAACATGAAACACACACATGAAACTTCGTTCAGATTGTGATCAATGGCTCCTCGAAGACCTCCATCAAAGCAACAGAAGAAATAGGACCAGTTTCTTTGGAGTTTATATCTTCTCCTTTTAATTGACATGTTGCTTAAGCTTGTTAAGTCTGTTTTTCCTAGATTTGTTATTGCACAAGATAAACCCCAGAATAAATAAAGAATTAACACAGTCACAAATAAATAGGCCCAGCAGTTTAAAAAGATGTCAGGGAGCACTCATTTCCCTGGTGACCTCTGCTTGTAAAGGAAGGAAAAGTCAAGGGTGCTTTGTAAGTTTGCTTATTAAATTGCTTGTCTGGTGTAGTAGACACACAGCAGCTCTCTTTTGGGACAGTGTACGTGTCACAGAGAGACTTTGGAAAGGAAGACGTAATAAAAATTTCACACCAGGACACTTTAGGATACAACATTCTACAGCTCACAGCGCAGCACCATGTGCCAGCACCATGTGCCAGACGTAAAGTCACTTTTTGATATCTGGATGTTATAAAGTCTAAGTTTTAATAATGAATTGATAGCAGAAAAATCAGTTTCCCAAAATGATTATTACTGCAGTAAAGTTGTTATATTGGATTAAAAAAACGAAAGTCTTCGTTTGACTCACCCTCATATGTATTTGGATGTTTTCAGTTATTGTTTTGAATACATCCACGTTTTAGCAATTCTATTTTTTTTTATACTTACAGTAAATGTTACAAAATCATGAGCAGTGCAAATGTTTTCCATCAATTACAATACATTCAATAGTGCAAAAGCATATTTATGAGATAAAAACATCCATAAAAATCAGTCTATGAAAGCACAACAGTGATTTTGCACAATGTAGGTTTTTGATGATGTTAAAAATATTTCAGCAGATGGCAAATATCATTTCTGCATCATTTCTGGCCTTTTGGATCCAGTACAGTTTGCATACCAGACAATCATATTAGTGGATGAAGTCAATTCCAGTGGCTCTGCATATGGCTCTTGAACATCTGGAAAAGTGGCACTTATCCCTTTACTGTATGGTGTTGCCATATGGAAACTTTTAATTTATCTCCATTTTTTTTGTATAGACAATAATAAAAAACTAATTTTTTGTATGTAACTGGAAAAGGGGGCTTGTTATAATAGTAAGTCATGAATTTCAATAAATAAAATGAAGACATGCATAATTT
>CM074957.1:11518213-11554634 GCA_037577455.1 Pangasius macronema
ACCATTAGGCCACGACTGCCAATGACTGCCTATGGAACCAATCACTCTTCATGAACTTGCTCTGTGTTGCTGCTCAGTAGTGGCTCAGTAGTTTTGAATAACTTTTGTGCTGTTTTTGAAGGCAATCCATTTTTCAGGCCTAAATTACATTACATCATAGCAGCACTTTATACGCTATAATCAAAGACACACTAGTGCAGTGGTGAAATGTGACTGAAATGTAGTAAAAAAATGAAACTTTTCTTATCACTTCATGTACAACTGCACTTGTTCACACAAATCCAGATTGTATTTAGAACAATACCCCATTCCTAATGCCTTTTGTCTGCCCTTTAAAAATGTAATGTATTGTTTCCTGACTTTCAATACCGGAGACACTTTGAAGTAATTATATCATGACTCATTATAGTTGCACTCTAAGTAATTACATTCTTTTCCCCTTGATACCCTGAAGGAGTGTGTGGTATGTCTGCCGTAGCTTGTGTGTGTGGCTTTCGGGACTGCTCTCAGGGGGGACTGCGAGCCAGAAGAAAACAGCTTCTAGCACCGTTGCATAACACTGAGCTTGCACTCACAATCCCCGAATGACCCAGGTTTTTCTATAGCTCTCTGTTCACACTTGAACCCAACCCACTTTAACTGAAGGACATTTTCTGTCTGAAAGACAAATCACCTGTTTGTGTTTTCTGCTGCTAAAGTTCGCTGCTCAAACGGCATACTGTGAAAGTTTATCAGAGTACAGTGAAGATTTAAAAAGATATGTATCTCTGGACAACATTATGGTTTTAGAAGATATTCAGCCCCAGATAAACATTCTGTAAAACAACTCCAGCCTTATTACATAGTCAAATGGTGATGGGAAATGTAAACATGGTTGTACATTTAATCTGTAAACTTTCAAATATATTTACAGATTTATTTACAGTTAATAGAGTGAAGCTTGTGCCGGTGAAAATGATTAGCTATATCTGAATAACAGGCTTGTATGTGTAAGAGCCAGCCAGTGGCGAAAAAAACAAATGCACTGCACTTTAATGTGGTCAGCACACACTAGTGAAGAGAAAGACACACGCTCACGTACAAACGTTCACATAATCTGGTTCTTTGTCTAACCCATCTCTATCAATTTTAAACATATTACAAGTCATGCTGGAAGTCATGCTGGAATGCCGCTCTTCAAAAAAATAAGAAAGAAAGAAAGAAAGAAAGAAAGAAAGAAAGAAAGAAAGAAAGAAAGAAAGAAAGAAAGAAAGAAAGAAAGANAAAGAAGTTGAAATAAATTCAAAAACTGTCTAGGAATATTTTGCAGATCAACAAACTGAAACGAGATGAAAATAAGTGCTATTTGATTGCTAAATCTTCTCCAGGTGCTGTATTTTATAGAACTAATAATAAGTAAAGTACCTGGCCTTAGCCTTCAGTAGTTTAGTGCCATTTATTTGAAGCAACTATAAATAACCCCTGACAGAGTTTTTAAAAAGGTGTTAATTTATTAAATGTTTATGGTAATAAAAGTAAAGCAGAGGACTAGGCACTATAGGAGTGCTAAGTGTCTGGGCTTCTGCTGAAAGTGCTTCATTTATTGAAGTAGAATTGCAATCTGCACTAGGAAGTGCTAAAGAGGGTGTATCTGTTCTCCAAATCCGGATGTGGACAGGAAAGTAGTTTCATTACCACACAGACTGGATTTGTTCATGTGTATGGCCTTTCCCTTCCTCTAAGAGTCTGCAGAAACCTGTAGTGTACTCCTACTGTAGCACTAAGTTCACTTTTTGTTGAGTGAAAACACAGGCTGACCTACCATGCATATTTTCTAAAGCCCATTGATTTCCTAGTTAAACAACACTCAGCAGGACCCTTCATAAAAATCAATGTATAATATTAGCCCCTGGCAACTTATCCCTGTGCCTGAGGATCTGCTTCCCTGCAGACTTTCACTCCAGCCCTAATCTAACAAACCAGATTCAGGATCTTCTGTCCCATCTGAATATTAGAGCCAGGTGTGATGAAGCTAAACTCAGCAGGACAGAAACTCTCCTGGAAGACATCTAAGTGGAGGCTTCTCTGTCTGGAATGGCTTACTCCGTGCAAGCCACAAATCTTCAAACACAGAAGGCAATTATTCCAGCTTCTTTAAAGAGAACCATACATTTACGCCATACTGAAAGTCATCCAAATAGACAACTGTCAATCAATCTTATACCTTGTCTTGATTCATAATTGTAAGATTGTCATGTGTTGTATCTTATTTAGTTGTTATATAACAGCGTTGTTGAGTTCTCTCATCTGGACATGTAGATTAATTTTCTATAACAGTAGCTCTGACAGATATGGTTCAGCTGTAATTCAAATGACAGGTTTATTTTAACGCACTTGTTCTAATAGGTTATTGTTTGTATAGTAACTCACTGACAGGTTGACATTGTATGGCAGATGCTCCGCTTAATCTAAGCCAAATATTAAACAGATTTAAAAACGTGTTGCCCTCATAAACTCTCTTTAAACCATTCTCAGGTGTTTGCAAGCTGTATTTTTTATTTAAAGCTCACCACCACTAAGTGCTTAATGCTGTATGTTTGTGATGTATATATTCCATATGTTCACTGCTTTTTAGGTGCATTAGATTTCTGATACATGCAGAAATAAATTATATCACTGAGTTTTCAGTTGATTATATGAATGTGTGAAGGCATAACTGGAATACATTTGAAAATCTTTTTTACATTTTGTATTTGCTCCATTGAAATAGGAATTTATCTCCTATAATAATTCTCGCTCGGCTGCTCCCGTTAGGGGACACCACAGCGGCTCATTGGTCTGCATATTCGATTTGGCACAGTTTTTACGCCGGATGCCCTTCCTGATGCAACCCTCCCCAATTCTTACGGGCTTGGGACCAGCACTGAGAGCGCACTGTTGCACGCAACCCCAGTGGCTGAGGAGTCGAACCCGGGCCACAGCGGTGAGAGTGCTGTGGCCTAACCACTAGTCCACCAGGGACCCTTAGGAATTGAGCTCCTGATTTGACCAAATTTAAAACCCAAAAACATAGTACATCACGACATTAATTAATATAAATATTAATTGGAAGTGTAACGCAAGAAAGGTCAAAGTTGCAGCTGTGTTTCTACCAGGGTAATGGTAGTTAGGGTAATGGCGGCTGTTTAGGGTAATGGCGGCTGAATGGTTAAGGCTCTGGGTTACTGAGCGGAATGGCATTGGTTCAACCCCAGCACTGCCAAGCTGCTGCTGTTCGCCACTTGAGCAAGGCCCTTACACACATCTGCTCCAAAAAATATATATATATATATTTTTTTTTTTTCCCTCCACCAGAGATTCTACTGCAAATCTTCTGATATCTACTGCAATCTTCTGCATATCTAATATAAATTTATTTCCCAGTTGTTGTAGTAATATTTCATCTGATTTGCTGATACCACTTTTATTATAACCAATAAATTGGGTTTATATTATAATTGGGTTCTAGTAAATTTAAATAATGACATCACCTGTCAACAAATGGTGCCATTATTCCACATCAAACCATAGTTTAAGCTTAAGTTAGCTTTCAGCCAGCTACTTCCCAGATGTGACATAATTAGTAGAGTTATACTTGGCCCTGAGTAATATTCTGCAGCTGGAATCAGTTTTACTGTGCTTATAGTGTAGTTTAATATGTCATGTTTCTCATCTCAATTGTTTGACAAGGAGCTTCTAAAGTTTCTAAACAGTGCCCAGCACTTTCTCTGAGTTGCTACCTTACATGTCAAATGTGCCTGTTTTACCTAATTACCCACATATCCCTGCTGCTAAGACTTAGGTGTTACCTACTTGTAAAGCTGTGTCTTCTGCCACTAGGTGTTTGTAATGGGCATTTAGCAAACATTTTTTCAATATGATCTTATTTAGATTATGAACCATTAAGCTATGAGTGATGGTTCATCAGTTAGAACTGTCTCAGGCCATCTCTGACATAATGTAAAGAAAAAGGAAGTTTATTTTCGGTACATTGTGCATAGAGGAAGCTAAATATTTTTTTTTCTAGGCCTAGATAACACAGTGTGCTCTTATCAGGAAGGATGAAGAAGAATGCTTTTAGACCTTGAAAGTATCCAAGGTCCTTTTCCCAGAGAAGACTGGGAAATCCATTATGACTGCAGTTAGGCCTGAGAATATTCCCCCTGAGTCCCCTGCTAATCGTATTCGTAATGGTGAAATTCTCAATGTAGTTGTGTCACTCTAGGTGAGACTTTTTATCTTGTGGAAAAAAATGTTGTATAAGGAAAGAAAACATACACAGAGAACACACAGGCATTTTTTTATGGGAATTCTTCATGGTGTAACCGATTAACTGATTTACTACAAGATTTCTACAGACCTAAAGAGGTCCAAAAACGATCATACAGTTTAGTCTAGATGTTTTTAATGAGGCTGTATGAAATGCAGTCAACCAAAAAAGGAATGTTGCTCCTATTAAGCCTGTTCAACTCCCAAAGAAGGGAATGAAGTCCAAAAATCGCAGTTCATATCCATAATGCTTTCTCTTAACCAAATAAAACTCCACTGCAGCACTGCTGATATGAGAATCCAGGAACAGCCCTGAACTGGCTCCAGCCTTGTGCAAGTTGGCCGTCTGGAATGACTGTGTCATCTGCTGATGTCATTTCATTAAGATCACCCATTGTTTCTCACTACTGTCAACAGAAACACTTAAACTGAGTGGTGGCATGACTGCAGTGTGAGTATAAGCTGTTTATCAAGGACCTACAGCATGGTATGATTTATCTGCCTCTCACACACCAGGACCTGGAGGTAAGAAAAGGGATTAGGAGATGAGTGTTTGCAGCAGTGTCTTTTCCTCTTACTCACTCCTGCGTTGTGCTTTGCATGAAGAAACAGAGAAAGTGATGCTTGAACTGTGGGATATTCTTGTTATTGTTGGAGTGGCACTTTGGTACAGCAGATAATTTAGCTACTTTTCTGCTCTCCATGGTAATAAAGAGTGCTTATTTGAGTTACTATAGACTTCCTGTCAGCTCAAACCAGTCTGGACATTCTCCTCTGATCTCTCTCATCAGCAAGGTGTTTCAGCCTGCAGACCCTCTGCACACAGGTTGTTTTTTTTTTGTTGTTGTTGTTTGTTTGTACTGGTGCCCCATGATTGTCTGATTGGATAACAGCGTAAATGTGCAGGTGTACAGGACAAGAATTCTAATAATGACAATTGTAACAATGGTTGTCTAAAACAATGGCTACTTTTCAGTGTGTGTATTTTGGTTAGATATTTGTTAGATGTATTTTGTTATACCATCTATGATAACATATGAGTCCCAACAATAATGCTACTTGCTGCGAATGATTTCATGTTTAACAAAAATGTTATGTACTACAGCTTTAAGCCAGGTCAGCTCAAGTGGGGCAGTGAGTGTCTGTTAGGCCAGCAAGAAAAAACGCATTTAAAGGGTTTGTCACATAGCCAGAACTTCTTGTTTTCCAGTTTATTGTTCCAGTAACTTGAACTGCAGAAACAAACAATGAATAGTGATCCAGAAGGCTATAGAGCAGCAGCTCACATGACAATGTTTGGTACACAGTTTTCTCCAAAGTGTCTTAGAAGTTAAGCAGAATGCAATCCATGTGTAGAGTTATTTACAAGGACACACACACACACACACACACACACACACACACACACACACACACACACACATATAAACAGGCTAAATCGAATAACACCTGTAATTGCATTCTTTATGCAAAACACCAGTTTCGAACATATGGAGGCACTGCCTTGTTAATATTTGGACAATTAATATTTGGTAAAGCCTTCGCTGGAGAGAATAACAGCACTTAGACTCTTCCACAAATGTCTAACAGGGTTGGAGACACTTGTAGATAGGTCTTGGACCCTTTCCCATTTCAAGCACCTTTATTTTCCTAGGTTTGCACATGTGGTGGCCCTCTTCACTACACACCACAGGTTTTAATATGGTTCAAATCTGGAGACTATAAATATTTTGTTTTCCCTTAACCATTTTTGTGTTGATTTGGACGAAAGTTTGGGGTGATTATTTTGTTGAAAGAGCCTTCTATGGCCAAGTCTTATCGTCCTGGAAAATCAGCCAGATTTGACCTAACTTTTCCTGATCATTACAATCAACTGGTACTTCTTTGCGTGATTAGTGATTAGTGGTAAAAGCAGTTGCACTACTGCTTTTATAAGAGTACAACCTCTCTCCTTCTAAGCCCTGTCATCTGAAACTTTTTTACTAAATATGCAAAGTAGAAATCAAGCATAATTCAAACCAGTTATTTGGAAGTGAGAAGGTGAGTCATGGACTGGAAAATTTGAATTCACTTTAGTAAATATTGCATTATTTTAACTCAGAGTGTCATGCTGTCTTTTGTATGTTGTACAGTGTACATTCATTTATTTATGTACCTTACTGGAATATTTTGGGCCCTTAGGCTCTCCTTTCAACTACATAGCAGCTGGGTTATAAAAACCTCTCCTGGATAACTTATTAATCATTTAGTAAAAATGATAACTATGTATATAGTTGACTAGCATTGCTTCTTAGGTGCTAGTTTGGTTAGAGTGTGTGTTTTGTAATGGCTTGTAACTGGAAGGCTGCTCCAATTTGCATGATGCTGTTAATGTGCCAATAAAAAAAGTGTGGATTTGTGTCCCCCATCAGGAAGAAAAACAGAAAACTCTTTAAAAATGCTGAAAAAAATAATAAAACTTTCCATATTATTCTGCTACATTATTGTTGAGATGAGACTTGCTCTGTGATCACAATGTTTTTACAAAATAATGATTTTGCCTGTTTAGGTGTCTAAATTGTCTCTGTCTGTGCATTAAACATACAATAAGAGAATGAGCGAATTCAGAGCATCTGTGTCAACTGTAAGCAAAAACAATACTAGTACTCCATGGGGTACCTCTTAGCCACTCTTTACGGGATGCATATAATGATTAAATGGTCTCAGGGTATTAGGGTGTTCCTCCTGATTGACTTCTATCTGTATTTGGTCTTGTATCCTTGTCCTGAATGACGTCCCTTTGGAAGAGTATGCAGTGATCAAAACAAGTAGTTTTTGTTCCAGCTCTGATTCATAGTTGCTGCTCCATTCCAGGCAACTGGGCGAAAGCAACAAGTAGGATTTCAAATATTTGAACTAGTGCCATTATTTTGAAGTCTTGAAGAAGTTTCTCTTATCTCTGTAAGTGTGTGCTGAATTCCTTTAGAATCTCTGTGACATTAACAGTAGTTATTATTCATGTCTATGTATGCTATAGAATACAACCAAAAATGGCCTGCGTGTAAAAGCTTTGCTTTGCTTTAAATATTAAGGTCTGTTTTCTTTACATTTATATTGACTCATTTGGCAGATGTGACTTACAACTGAGCTGAGCAGATGAAAGTTATGGAACTTGCCCAAGGACCCAACAGTGGCAGCTTAGCGGTCCCAGGGCCGTATTTAAAGTCACACCTTTACCTGATATATTCAACCTAGGTGTCTTCTAAAAATAATAACATTGGGTACAAGGTGCAAATATACTCTGAATGGAACACCGCTCTATCACAGGCACCCTGCACACACTCATTCACACCTTGGTGCAATTTAGCGTAGCCAAATTAGCGTATCCACCTACTAGCATGTTTTTGGGAGGTTCGAGGAACCCTAGATCAGGCTCAAACTAGAGCTATGAGGGACCCCTTCTAAAAAATAGAAGAAAACAATATTTGTTATATTGGCCATAAGGTCAATTCTTTTTAAAGTTAAACCTCAGTTAAGCATTTAGAAGTGCATGCAGGGCTAGCGGGCTAGGGAAGGAACAGGCTTCAAAATTTTCAACTATCTTGATCATAGTGGGGAAAAGAGCTGGCAGAAAGTCACCTTTCTGTATTTTCTTATTATGCAAGAACTCTTCCTGTGTTATACAGTACTGTGGAAAAATGAGAGACCACCCTTTTGTTTTTAATCACATGGCCACTCAGTACTTATTGTTAATTGTTTGGTGGCAAATAATAGTGAAAATCTACAGTACATTAATTCCATTAAGACTGTTGTGTGATTTTCTGTTAAATACACTCTCTCATCTTTATTGTTCATTATTTTTAATGTTTATAAATCACACAAAGGTCTTTAACAGTAAAAGCAGAAATACTGAAATTACTGTATTTTTTAAATTGTAATATTGAATTCAATATGATTTGTGGAATACAGCTCATCTAGTATCTTTCTAATCCATCTCACTGTTTTTTTTGTCTTTCATTTTTGTGTATTCTTTTATTCACTTTGACTTTGATGGTGTAACAGTATCATTTTGAAATTCTAGCATTATGTTAATCCACTGTGGTTATCTATCTCCATTAATGTGACTCTAACAGAGGTAGGAAAGTCTTCTGAACTGAGTGTGCATATAGAGACAGCCAGGTTCCTTCCCAACAATTTATCTGGAAACACTGATTCAGACCTCCATTTCCGGACCCTACGTTTTGCTCCAGAGCTCAGGAAGACAATGCACAGAATAGGAAACAGACGGTTATTTTCACTTGTGTGTGGTACACTACATGTGGCTATGTAGCTGCTTAGGATCATGTGGTTGGGATAAAACTAAAAGCATCCGAAGATCACTGATCAGTCTTATCTATTATTTAATGGTGTATATGAAGAATCTCTTTTTTGTTTAATTTATTAAAGGGCAGCAAATCAGTCTATGATAAGAAAAATATACCTAATTTTATAGTTGAAACATTTGTCCTTACCTAAACCACCAACCCCATGCTTAACAGAGAGAGAGAGAGAGAGAGAGAGAGAGAGAGAGAGAGAGAGAGGGGAAAGCAGGGGTGGATAATATCTTAAATTATTGCTGCTCAACCTGAGGTTTAAGAGAGGTTCAATGAAGTCTATTAGAGATATCAACGATTGCCATCTCTTATAAAAATGAGCTGTAAAACCTCAGGGTGTATACTAATTTTTTTCTAAATGTAAAAATAACAAAACAATTCCTTTAACCAAGATGTGAGTTGCGGGAAGATGGAGAGATTTCCAGTGTAATAGTAGCTTGTGATGTGGTATTAAGGAGTAAGGTCTAAAATGTCTGACTTGAATTAAATTAAATTTAATTAATTCTGAAAATATCCCAAAGATAGTGACTAAGACTGGAGGGGTATACCAAGGACATCTGACATAATGTCAAAAAGGGATGAACAATATTGTGTGAGTTTAGGGCAAACAAAAAAACTAGTCCAAGCTCCTCCTAGGAATACTTAAGCTTAAGGTCCATGGTCTGCAATTCAGACGATAGTATTAAGTTATAGAGGATGAAGACAAGACATTTTGTATATATGATAATTCTGTCCATGTGTGAGCACTGGGAGAAATTAGGAAAAGTATTAAAGTGGGCTTGAACGACGATATGTATTGGGAAATATCAAAATAAGTAAGATGCAGGCAAGGAAAACCTGGCAGAGAGGTCACTGAACTCAGACGCTTATCTAAAAGTATACAGTATAGTTTGGAATAAAACGAGGTGAAAAACCTGTTCATTTTGGTGGGACCTGAAAGAAGATGAATTAGATATCTATGTAATAACGCTTTTATAAGGCATTTTGATGTCTGAGTCGATGAGCCAGAAACCAGCCAGACTCATCCCTGCACTCAGAGTAAAAACCCTTGGCTCTATATAAAAGATGTTCAGCCATGGGCATATAAAGGAGATCAATTTTTTGCAACTGAAGCTATTTGGTATAAAGCTCAGGGCTGGGAAAACTAGAATATTTAGTATCTATATCAAGGGATTGATTTAAGGAGTGCTGTTTGTTTCAGTTTCCTCTGCTTTGCAGCATAAGGGTTATAAGATATTCTTGCTCCTCTAATTATAGCTTTTATATTTATATATTTCAACGGGGATTTTCCCTCTCACTACATCGTAATCTAGATAACCAAAAATTTACTCGTCCGATTATAAACACCTTTTGTAGTAACAAAAAGTCTTCTCAACTAATAAACCTATATTATATTTCCATCTTAAACCAGATGCCAAGTTCAGATCAAGGCTAAGTGGAGGATGGTCAGATTTATCTAGCAGAATAGCCAAGCTGTTGATGTCACGACTGACTTCCATCTTAACATTTAAAAATGGGGTGAGGAACATGCTGCTCGTATTAGCAATGCTATTAGAACATCCTTCTTCCAGATTATAAAAACACTGTCCATATATAATGCAAGGAAGTTCATTTATTTATACCCTCTACATTATGTCATTATACTCTCCTGATGGATGTTCAGCCAGGCCCATTAAGCTTCTGTTTAAAAATGCAGTAGTCAGTAGTCAGGGCTCTAAGGTAATGAGAAAGATGAGGTAAGAGTTCTATACTGAGCACAAAATCTTGCTGTTATAGTCCAAATCACATCCACAGTATTGTCCCTAATTTCAGATCTCCAATCAATACTAGAAATAGCACAACAGTTTAAGTAAGTGGAAGATACTATATGGTTCCTAAACTTTAGAGTAGCCTTCCTGCCAATCAAAGTCTAAGTCTGTGAAAAAGTAAATTCAGACCTGATTAAACAGTCCGTATATCAACTGGAGGGTATTGGTATAAAGTAGAATTAGTAGACCTTGGTGGACTGAGATGTTACTGCTGTCCCGATTCTGTGTGTATTGACTCTATCATGTTAATAATAGTGATTGGCAGGTGTTCCTGAGACCCATGACAACATTGTGGTTCATTAGCTGTCCTCCTTTCATTTTATGTTGCATTTATTTGGCCTGTTGAAACATTAAGATTGTTTTAAAGATGTTATGCTTCTTTATGTCACTCTAGTAAGCATTTTACAGAGAAAAAATGACCCACGGGTAAGATTTCGGGGTGTCGGAGGACGAGGGTTAGATTTCAGATGTTCTGAGTCGACCCAGACAGATCCTACTCCTGATATCTGGAGGCACACAAACTCCTGCCCCATTCAGATTCTGCCTCAGTTGCCTGGATGAAGATGGGCTCCCCTTGCTAAGAGTTGTTTCCTGCCAGTGCTTCCAATGTTGCCTTGGCATGCAGGGTGACAGTGGCTTCTCTCTGCATTATATATAGCTGCTTTGTTTTGTATTATAAAGAGCAGGTTAAAACACAAGACATGTACATGTTTCCCTTGCCAATAATTTAAATGGAAAATTTCTCCAAACTACGATTGTTTCTGTGTTTACAGATTTGTTTTGGTTATTAGGGCTTCATATATCCAAACTACAATCTACAATCTACATTAACTACAATTTTGAAAATGTGACAAATCAAACCCATAGTTGCAGCAGATGAACCATCCTACAGGCTCACCTCAGAGCCAATGTTAGTATGTACTAATAATATGTCCTCTTTTTCTTTTACACAAAATGTTTTTTACACAAGCCATTGTTAGGAGCCTCACTGCCTTGCTATTGCGCCAAAGCAGATTGTTGCAGGAAGTTGTGTAGTCTTGACAAAACACCTCAAAGAGGAACATTGCAGCAATGTCAACGCTAGTTTTTCATTTCTTTAAGAAGAAACACATCTGATATGTTTCTTTTGTCCACAGTTATTAGGCATGAGTGGTGATGTAAAGTAGTGTCACACTTTACGTTCTAGAAGTCTTTTCTTTACGTTCGAGAAGTCAACCAACCATATACATTAAAGAATACCAACAGCAAAATACTAAAATTGTGAAAACTCAATCACTTCATCATTCCTCTGGACATGACTGTCTCAAAACTTCACGTTGTGATATACAGTATGAAAGAAACTTACAGTGACGGTTGAAGCTATATCAGGATTCCTTCTCTGGTTGTATCAACCTGTTGCCTGATTTGCCGCTTTTGGTAACAAGCCTCCAGCTCTCATGCTCCAACACTGGGTCCTGTGTGAAAGAGAATGCTGTGCTAGGAAGTGGAGGCCATGTTGTCAACCTCTCAGCCTGTTCACTGAGCTTTATGGCAAGCATTGTGAAGGCACTGATTTCTGAGTTCTTTGACCCAGTGGCCTGCTTCACTGAGCTTACATCAGCCCTTGAACCACTTTCTGACGTTGTGGACCTCCCAGAGGCAGGTATGCTTGTTTTGTTTTGATTTCCTCTCACTGTACCTCAGACATTGTACCTAAGTCCTGTTAGAGTTCTGAGCCTTACTACCAATTTGCCTCTCAGGTTCCCCATCTGTCTACCCAGTCCGCCCAAATTCCTACTCTGCTTCCCTGTCAGTCCTTGTTTGCCCTACACTTTCCTTATATGTCCACAGTTTCCTATCCTTCTTAACTCATGCTGTCTGTTGATTGAGTCTGTTCCTGATTGTTTCCACCTGTTGGAACTAGAGGATGAAATTATGCACATAAAGATGGAATAAACGTTTCAGAAGCAACTAAACGCAATGATTAGACGTCATTTTTAAGATGGGTTTTTATTATAGATTCACTTCTCCATTTTGCCAGCTTGTCTTTTTATCCATGTCTTGTGTCCCAATGACAGTTGCTGGAATACTCTTAAATAAATATGTATCAGGTATGCAGCCCATACCTCACTCCTGCACCCATATTTAACAAAAGATGCTAAGCAAGAGCTTTAAAAATCTATAAAAGGATGTTGAAGTGTAAATGTAGTAATTACAGTTTTGCTTGCAAAGCCCTTTGGATTTCCTGCTGAGAGGGAAAGATAGTGTTTCATTATCTGTGTTCTCACAGAGTGCTCATGGCATTTTGCTAATAAACATGACCATTCATGTATTATGATAGTTATTAGTTTGGAGTAATATAAAATTATGATGTAATTTTGAATAAAATTAACAAATATGACACTGCAGGTCCTTTCATTTATTTACAAAAGAAAATTTTTGAAAATAGTAAATTAAATAATTTAAATAAATTTTACATTGAATAATAAGGAAAATCTCATTTACCCATAATAAAATGCGTGTATATATACAGTATATATATATATATATATATATATACTCATCGGTGTGAACAGCAAAATGAGTCTTAGGGAAGCAAATACACAGCAGAAGAATCTGCTTCAGAAAAAATGGTTGAGGACAGAGTTCTAAACAAAGACAAGGGGTTGGAGTAACAACGAGTGTATGGTGCCAGATGGCTGAGGTTATTTAGCAATAGGAAAATTACATTATATGAGACATGGAGTGACGTCCAGTGTCCTCAGAAGTACTAGAATTAAATATTTTAGGAGGAAGGCTGCCATTTTCATTCTCTATGTTCTTGTTGGATACAGTATCTAGACACAGAAGCTGCAGAAGTTATTATATGAATCAGGCAGAAGTTTAAAAAGCTGACTTTCTACACATGTATAAACAATACACTGTGCTGTTTGTATGTAAGTTATGGTTTGTTGGTGGACATGCTGTCTGAGACAAAACAGTGACATCTGGTAGCAGCGGCTTCTTCCTTACATAAGTAAAACCTGAAAGCATTCACGTGTTTTCATCAGTGAAAAGTTCCAGGGGTTTTGGGTGATGATTCAAGAAGTTATAAGACTGGAGGATTTATTTAGGTTAGAGACTTTAAAGCTAAGAAGATGTGGTATTGCTTTTTATGTATATGGTTTCTGAGCTGGAAATCAGAGTTCTGCCTGAAAATGTTTCTCTAGCTGTGCAAACAGAAATGTACATGCTTGCTGAGCACATATGATGTTGGGACAAACGTTTTTTTCACGTTTTGACAAAGTCCTCAGTGACTGCAGTCTGATGTAGAGTGTATTCGGGGGTAAGAGAGCACAAGGAGTACAAACCTCTTCTTGTTACCACAACACAGTTGCAACATGTTGATCTTAGCACACCTCCGGGTTTCACTCAAACCTCAGTCTTCTGACTGGACCTGGACCAGGACCTGACTGGCCTGTACAAGTACATGGATACTTCTTTCCCATCAAATTTCCTGCTCACATGAAGTTGTGTGCATTCTTTCTTTGCCCTATGGGGCCATCATTGAAGTGGAAATTATGCCTTGTCATCTTTATTATTTTTGGTTCTTGTACTGTAACACTACTGCTGTTGTAGAGGCATTTTTCTGTGCTGACACACCTACAAATCTGTTGAGTTGAATTAGAACAGGGAAATCACCATTAGGTGCTGGGCTCATCGGGAGTACTGGATCGATCTACGTCATTTGCTTTCCTTGTTTTCCATAAGTAAAGAACTAAGTAGAAGTCATTGTGCATAGATGGATCCAGAGCCTAGCCAAGAGCACTGTCTGAGGAAGGAATATACCCTGGTTGGGATGTCAGTCCATTGAAAGGCTCCATGTATATACATATTCCCACACTCATTTGCACCTAGTCGGTCCACCTACTGGCATATTTTATGATAGTAGGAGGAAACTAGAGATCCCACAGGAAATCCATGAGAACATAGAAACATGCAAAATTTCACTCAGACAGTAACCTGAACTCAGGATTGAACTGTGGTCCCAGGAGCTGTGAGGCTACCTGCTACATGCTGCACCAATTATGCCACCCAAGATTTTGTATTTGGAAAAGTCTGCATGAAAGATGTTGGGTATAAAATAGGAGGGATACTGTTGCATAGCTAGCTGTCAAAGCTACAGACATGGTTGTGTACATACTCTCATAGTGCACTTCAGTTTCAGAAAATATTTAGATGTATCATGTTTTGGTCAGAGTATTTCCTAGATACTGTTTGTGGTATGCTCTTAATATGCTATTAACAACTGTGGCGTGCAGAATAGTATCTCACAACGCACAACACGTCAAACCTTGAGGCAGATGGGCAGCAACGGGCTCACCTGAAAACTGGAAAATGTCACCTGGTCTTTTTTCAGATTTCAACTGCCCACTTTGGCCTTTGATTAAAACAATATAAACAAACATCTCTCTTTGGTGCAGTTAATGTGACATACAAGGGTAGATTATGCTTTATGATGCATTTTTAGCAGGTTTGTAAAAAATCTGATCCGGAGTCTAAACAAAGACTACACTAAAAAAAGACACTTAGAATCTATAACATAATATAACCCAGATTTAAGTAGAGTCATCTTTTGTGCAGTATATATATACTACATATATATTACATTACATTCATGTAGTAGTAAAACTTCAGGCTAGTGGAAAGTCTAGTTGTCTAAATTCAGGTAAAGAAAATTCTGTGACATTGCACGGAAACAGATGTATAATCTATAATGGCGTTTTGCAATCTATAAAGTTAATTAACTATAATCTATAGATAAAGAGTAGGTGGGATAGCAAACATTAATACAGGGTGAGAATAAACATAGCATTTCAGAAAAGGTTATAATACAATTAACTAGCTTTATGTAATCTAGTTAATTCTGCCATCCATTGAGTGGGTGTGATTAATGATCAGTGTACTCGTGACTCCAAATTCCAGTTGACCAACAGACGCCTACATACATCTTTTCCAAAGCAAAGCAAATGTAGAAAAGATAGGGATTTCTGATTCCCATTTAAGGCAGATCTGGTTTGCATTAACCTCTATGTGGCTGATCCATCATGTTGGTAAGGGAGAGTAATTACATGGATAGAATTATCCTTCCCTTTTAAAACACATTTGTTTCCACTTTAGTCTTATAGATGGTTTACCTTGGGCCTAGTGGAAAAAACCTCCCAGCTGCTAGTACCCATCTGCATTGCTACCGCAGGCTTACACTTACAGGCTTCTGTGCTGGAAGAGAAAAATAACTTATTTTTTTCTGTTTCCTTTTTACAAGAAGTAATTCAAGTGCAAAACTGTTAAATTCACTTCTACCACAGTACTGAATAGTTTCCCAAAACACTACATGTCGCAGCAGTCATGGAGGCACACTGCTACTGGCATGAGGTAAAACAGGGGTTCTGAAACTCCCCTGTAAAAATAAACTCCATGGACCCTCTCAAATCAGATATATTTTATGCACATAATCCAATCATTCAAATATCAGATTAATTGTTTCAATGTGTACATACATTCACTGGCCACTTTAATAGGAACACCAGTACTCCTGCTCATTCATGCAATTATCCAATCAGCCAATCATGTCACAGCAGTGGAATGAATAAAATCATGCAGACACCTGTCAAGAAAGTGAACAATTTTACGATTGGAAAAACATCACCTGGTCTTTTTTCAGTCTTCCTTTGTCCAATTTTGGTGAGTCTGTGCCCACTGTAGCCTCAGATTCCTGTTCTTGGCTGACTGGAACCTGATGAAGCATGGAACCTGATGCTGTCTTCTGCTCTTCTGGCATGATGTGTGTTCTGAGAGGCTTTTCTGCTCTCCACGGTTGTAAAGAATAGTTCAGTTCAGTTTTCTCCATTCTAATGTGAACATTAACTGAAGCTCTTGATCTGTATCTGCATTGTGCTGCTGCCACATGATTGGCTGACTGGATAACTGCATGAATGCTCAGATGTATATATGTTCCTAATAAAGTGGCCTGTGAGAGTATTTTGGCTGTTTATTGAATCAGTGGAGCTTTTATTCCTTAACTTTCAATCAACAGAACACATTAGATCTAAGTCAACATCGAGGTGTTCAAACCCACTAAACCCATTCATTTCAAGTGACCAGTTAAACTGGATAATAACTATAGAAACTATAACTCTGAAGCTATGACTAATAACTAATAAACTAACAAAATAGTGAGTTGTAATTTTTCTCAGCAAAATAAAAAGAAATCACTCCACTGTCCTCATATGACTAATCTGTATAGATAGATAGATAGATAGATAGATAGATAGATAGATAGATAGATGTGTGTACTGTCGTCACAAGAGCCTCGTAGTGTTTACTACCAAAACTGTTTCCGGTTTGAAAACGTTGATCAGTTTCCAAAGTTATCGGGTTCTAATAAGCAAAAACATGGAGGAGAAATGACAAGGCGAGTAACATCAGTGTTTGGCTACATAAATACAGTTTTACTCAGTATTTGGACGGTTAGATAAGGGCTGTTAGTGGATGTGAAACGCCACTGGTCAGTAGTGTGTTTCTGCCCCGCTCAGTATAAAAGCGCTGGAGCTCGTGCAGCTGCAGCTCATTGGAGAGCGCGCGCGGCTGGAGCACGAGCGCCACAGAGAACCCACTGACCTGGTCTACTGCAGGTTCGTTTGGCTCGCGCTGTCTGAGCAGAAGCTCTTCCCCGACAATGAGGATCATTTTACAGAGGAGATCACTTCGTTTGTTTCTGAATGCCATTTTCTCTAGAAGCTGGACTTTATATAATGGACTAAAGAAAACTGGACATTGATATATATACATATATATTTTTAATTTCAGAAGGAAGACGTTGATGTTGTTTTGGGGATTGTTGATTTTCCAAGTGTTTTCAGGTGGGATGAAGACATATATGACCTGATAAATACCTCAAATGGTAGGTTCAATAAGATTAACTTATTCCATTACTTACTCCATCTATCTGATCATAGGAGAAAAGCTGTTTTCTTCCACTTATGTTAAATGAGAAATAGCTTAACTGTTTAAAAGACTACACTTCACACATATGGGGTATGTCTTTTAGACCCTCAGAAAACTTGGAGAAAACTAATCGCATGATTTAGCCATTCTCAAACAATGTCTAGGCAAAGAAAAAAGCATGATTACATCTAATTTAAATAGTTTATTAGATTATTTAGCATAACAGCTCACATGCACTCATGGTGTGAGATGTTCATGTTGGTGAACTCCCTAAACGTGCTCTTACAGCTGCTGGTAATAACAGAGTTTTAACAATGCACACATCTGTTTGCAAAGACACAGCGAGTATTCAGATGTGTTATTGTAAATGTAATTTCAGAGAGTCCAGGGTGTACTCCGCTCCAAAGCACTGAGGTGTTGAAACTTGTTCAGCATTTTTGACTGATGGCCCAGTAGTATGCATGGGAAGTCTCAAGAGAATCTGGATTTATATGGAACAAAGCTGAAAATTCATATTTTCAGAAAAGCTGCATTAAAATAAAGAAAGTGGTGAACAAATAAATGTCCACTTTCTTACAGCATTGTAAGTTAAAAGAGACAAAAATATAACTTAAAGTGTTTTCAGGGCCATTGATGTTAATCCAAAAAAAAAAAAGTCTACATTTATGGGATGAATATGGAATTTTCCTAAATAGACCACAAGCTTTAATATTCCCCCCAAGCACATAACATAAGCTGTTGGTGTCTGACCCCTTATTGCCCACTCATCCGCTATTAGGGTAGGCGCATAAAACTTCTGAAACTTTCTTTTAGGAAATTAATCCAAGGAGCCCTAAAGTCGCCTTAAATGGCTATGCTTTTAGTGAATTACAATGCACTCTTCTGACCAGTATGTTTTGGACAGAAGCTCATTAGCCCATCTGCACTGTAAAAAATGATATCTTAGCAAGTGGAAATATCTTGAATATAATATAATAATATGATATAATTTATAGTATTTCCTATTTTAAGATTACAGTAAATCAAATAAAAGTTTATTAAACCCTTTTCAAGCCATTTATACACATTTCAACCTTGAAATGAAGTCTTGTTCTATTGGCAGAGAATTTTACTCATTTTAAGCATTTATTTCTAAAAAGAAGCAAAATGATCTGCCAGTAGAACAAGAAAACTACAACCTTGAGATAAGTAATAATGTCTAGAAATAGGTTTGGTAATCATATATTTGCTTTATTATAAGAGATACTAGATCAATTTGACTATATTCAGGACAATTTCACTTGGTAAATTGACATTTTTTTGCTGTGTGAATACACTCACTTGGACTTAAAATTGTAGCCCTTTGTTATCAGTGAAAATAACAGCAAAACACTTCCAAGGATGACATTTAATAAATGTTTAATTCTATATTCATCATTTTAGGTACATTTTATTCAGCTTATTTAATGTATGTATGTATGTATGTATGTATGTATGTAAGGAGAAATATAATCCTTAAGGAAAATAACTTGGCTTTTAAACATAGCTGATCATTTATGAATGTGAATGCAATGCAGCATTCAAATAATTCAGTGTTTTTGGCAGTTTTTCCCTACTTGGGGGTACTCTGTTCACATGGAATATATAAATTGCTAACTAAACTACAGTATATTGGTTGGCTCATTTTATATAATCATGCACATACATTTTTAAAGCAGGTTCAGACACTAGTAACTATAATTTTCACCAAAGAACGAATGTATGACTATATATGGTGTATTAAAAAGCTATATTACATAATTACCAAATGCTGCTGCTGGGATTATGTGTTGATCATCTGCCTTTCCTTTTGCTCCCTAGCTGTGTTTTTTCTTGAGATTCATCAGTACTCTCTCATTGTGGAGATGTTATGCCTGCACCATTGCAACTTCTCAGGGCCCAGTGCCATATCACCCCTCTCCAATCAGACCCAGACTGTGGTTGAAATGGCAGCCGTGGGTTATAGGGACAACCAGACAAACAGACCATATAATAACCCTGCGGCCGCTGGGCTTTCCATGACCCTGGGTGTCCTATCCAACATCATAGCACTTTTCATCTTGGCCAAGGCATATGCCCGACTGCGCAGACGCTCAAAGGCCACCTTTCTTCTCTTCGCCAGCTCCCTGGTGGCCACAGACTTGGCTGGTCATATCATCCCTGGTGCTGTGGTGCTACGCTTCTACTCGAACGGCGTAGGGACGAGTCCTCCCACCCATGCTGATGCCACCTGCCAGTTCCTAGGTGGCAGCATGGTCTTCTTCGGCCTGTGTCCACTTTTTCTGGGTAGCGCCATGGCAGCTGAGCGGTGCCTGGGTGTCACACAGCCACTTCTCCATGCTCGTCTTGTCTCTGGGACTCGCACCAAGATTGCCTTGGTGCTAATCTGGCTGGCAGCACTTGCTGTGGCCTTGCTGCCTGCTGTGAGGCTGGGAGAATACACCTATCAACACCCATGGACCTGGTGCTTTATAAGGGTATTAGGGGGAGTTACGGACACAGATGTTGCCTTCATGCTGTTATTCTCGGCACTAGGATTGGGCTCATTGGCCATGTCCTTGGTGTGTAACACGGTTAGCGGCATCACCCTGGTGAGTGCACGCCTGCGCAGAAGGAAATGCCACCGTAGGACAGCAAAATCGCATGACATAGAGATGGTGGCGCAGCTCCTGGGAATCATGATCACTTCCTGTATTTGCTGGAGCCCTCTGCTGGTAAGTCTGAGTACATTGTAATTTATATTCACACCAGTCTACAGTGCATTGTTCAGAATTTGCATTTGCACGATTGTGCTTATACCTAAAACCAGAGAATAAATTTAATTCAAAGTGAGCCTAAGAAGACTGTGTTTACATTGGACAACTAATATAAAATTGTACCACACAAAATACAGGTGAGCACATAGACTGCATTGACATTTGCACAATTCCGATATGTTGTTGTTTGCACTGCAATTATTATCTTTAGCCTCTTTGTATTTTGACTTAATTTTATGCTGGCACTAGACCCAGGACAAACTGTATTCTTGCTCTGCTATGGCCAGAAAAATGTCCTCATAGACAGCCTGATTTCTGTCCACACCCGACAGGTTTTTTTGAATATCTGTGTCTCCCTGAAAGACTGATAAGACAGTTTATTTCGTCTGGATTCGACTGACTGCCCTCCATGATTCAAGTGTGCCATTTGAGCACCAAATGAGGAATTTTGGCCTAGCAAAAAACAAAACAAAAACAAAAACAAAAAACAAAAAAAAAAACCTACAAAAAAACAGTCACATAACAATAATGAATCAGAATTAACAGGAAATTTGGATGTAAGCATTTAGGTGGGAGTCAAATGACCGGATATCTGATATGTTCTGTTTTAGAACCTCATTGGAATGTGGCCCATATCAGATGTGAAAAAATCCAATCTAAGCTGTTTACACATATACAACAATATCTGATATTTGTCAGAAGTCGTTGGAGGAAAACTGGAATTGGTTTGCAATGCAAATGCAGTCTTAGACGTTTAAACTGAGAACTATATCAGAATGTAATGTCTTGACTATCGCTCAGTGCTCCACACCATAAAAATAGGTTCTAGGAAACAGATGGTGTGAAATAACAGGAGGTTTACTTGGTATTCTAAAACCAAGTAACCTGAAACTTGTGTTAAATATAAACAGCCTCCTTGATTTATATGAACCTTTATCTGGAAATGTGGTCATCCAATTTAAAAGGGGCTTGGAGTGTAAAACTGGCAAGGGAAATAAACAGTTAAAAACAAGTACACGTATAAGATCGATATCAATGTAATAATAAATAACAAGTTCCAGGCAGCACTGTGGCACAGTGCAGATAGATGGATTGGCTATGCTAAATTGCCCCTAGGTGTTAATGAGTATGTGTATGTGTGCACGGTGCCCTGCGAGGGACTGGCGTCCCATCCGGGGTGAGTTTTCCAGCCTTGTGCCCAGTGTTAACGGGATAGGCTCCTGATCTTCCACGACCCTGACTAGGATAAAGCAATTAATGAAGATGAATGATTGAATATCTACTTCCAGTTAATGATTATGACACACTCTGGTGGAATGTATTATTTGTAATCTTCTACAAATCAGTGGCTAAATTTGTAACTATGACTAATATTAAATTATTTGTAAGCTGTTGTCGCCAAGTCTATTTAGATTGGAAAGTGGCAAGTTCCCTTGGGAGAGTGTTTACTTATCCTGTTGCTCCGGTACCACTACACTGCACATTTTGGTGTTTTTTTTTTCTGCTTCCAACACACCTCCCTGATCTCAGCTAACTAACAAGACTTTCATTCATTTAAAATGTCTGCGCTAGAGCAGTGAAAACATTAGAAAGTGCACTGGAGGTATTTCAGGACCAGGTTCAGGAAATACTGACTCATAAGGGTTTTTTTTTTCCAAATGTGTTTGTCTTTAAGACCTTGGTAGCCCTTTTGTATAATGAACAGTTCTATGAACAAAACTGGTTAATTTAGTATTAGTTTATAGTGAATGCTTAATAAATCACATTGTATATATTTCTTTTACTGTTTTAGACTGAAATTAATGGCCCACTTACACTATATGGCCAAAAGTTTGTGGTTACCTGACCATCACACCCATATGTGAGCCTTTCCCAAACTGTTGCCACAAAGTTGGAAGCACGCAATATGTTTAAGATGTTTTTGTATTTTGTAACATTACAATTTCATTTCACTGGAATCCCAAACCACCACTGTGTGCCAAACAAGTTCCTTTAAGCCAAGGTTGGAGTGGAAGAATTCGTGTGGCCTGCACAAAGCCCCCCCACTGAACATCTTTGCAGACTGCACCCCAGGTCTTCTCACCCAACCTCACTACTTCTCTTGTGACTGAATGGACACATGCCCATAGCCATGCACCAAAATCTAGTGGAAAGATTTCCCAGAAGAGTGGAGGTTATTATAACACCATAGAAGGAACTAAATCTGGAATGGGATGTTCAACAAACACACATGGGTGTGATTGCCAGGTGTCTAAAAACTTTTGGACATATAGTGTACTTACTTCTTTGTTTGCTAAATCACAATTGGAACAATTTTTTTTTCCAACTTAATGCTACATACACTCATCCACTCTATTTGGAACACTTGTACACTCATGCAATTATCCAATCAGCCAGTCATGCAGGGAAAACACCGTAGTGCACAGAAAAGCATCTCAGCACGCACAACTCATCTAACCTTGATCTTTAGGTGAATGGGCTACAACAACAGAAGACCACATTAGGTTCCACTCTTGTCATCCAGGAACAGGAATCTAAGGCTACAGTGGAGATAGGCTTACAAAAACTGGACCATTCAAGTTAGCAAAACACACCAAGTGCCATTTTCCAGTCGTCAAATATTTAGTTTCTGTGAACCTGTGCCCACTGTAGCCTCAGATCCCATGCTCACCATGGCTGCAAAAAGTGGTTATTTGAGTTACTGTAAACTTCCTGTCAGTTCAAACCAATCTGACCATTATCCTCTGTCCTTTTTCATCAACAAGGTATTTCCGCCCACAGAACTGGATGTTTTTGGTATTCACACCATTCTGTGTAAACTCTAGAGACTGATATCCCAGGAGATCAGCAGTTTCAGAAATATTCAAAACAGACTGTCTGGCACCAACAAACATACCACAGTCACTGAGCTTACATTTTTCTTCATTCTGCGTGATGTGAAGATTAACTGCTTGACTACAAAGTTTATGTTCAGTTTTGAATTGAAAGGTCTCTGTAAATATGGAACAAAAAGGTTTTTGTAGCTGCTACCTCCTTATCCTTCTCTTATTCATTGTCAAACTTGCAACTAGATATCTCCCATCAGGATTCCTAAGTATGAGTGGGTGATTTGTGTCAGTTTCTATACTAAATCTGTTATAATTGCTAATAATTTAGCAGCATCGGTTATACTTAAATAATGTCTACAATTGTGTTAAAAGGAGATTGGGTCAATAGTACATCCTTTGCTATTCTACTGTCAGATAAGAAACCAGACATGTGCTTTATCATCAAACTTTATCTGGGCCAAACAAACTACACATGCGTATCCATGGCTTGTGTTTTTGTGGATTTCCACCACACCCTAATGAGCACTGCTCTTTTCCGTGTGTTCCAGGTCTTTGGCTTGATGTCAATCACAAATCGCCACAATACCTCCGTGGAGGAAGACATGTACTATAAGAAACTGATGGTGATGGGGGTACGTCTGGCCTCGTGTAACCAGATCCTGGACCCATGGGTTTACATCTTGCTGCGGCGAGCGGTCCTCAGAAAGATCTATCAGCTCACCACTGGCCGCACTGATATGAGAGGCAGCACTTTCCGCCGCTGGGAGATCAGCTCCTTACAGAGCTCTGAGAAAAACACCATCAAACGGATCTAACAGAGATGCATCTGGATAATTTTTCTGTGCTCTATAGTGCCTTGCAGTGCATGTGCCGTGTGCGATTACCCAAGGCAGATGAAGGAAGAACATAAAGAAGCTAAGGGCGGTGATTGCTGAGTTCTGGACGATTCTGAGTTCAAATCACAGGACTGCCACTGAGAGAGACAGTTTGCATCTGCTCTGCTAAATCACTTTGGATAAATTTAAATGGTGATCCAGGTTGTGCCAACAGTTTAGTCTCATATTGGTTCCTCACCATAATGACTTTTCAATCCTTTTAACCAGAGACCATTGTTGGTCTCAATAAATGTGAATAATTTTGATTTTACGGACTTGGATTCATATGCTTCTCTACATGTCCGTACATTATTGGCTAATGTATGAAAGAGGACATGTCAAAGGACATTGATTAGTTACTAACAGCATAAGAGTGGAAGTGTGCAGAATACCTGCCTTAGAGATACTTAAAATAAAGTTGATATCATACATGCTTAATAAAATTCATTACAGGATGAATGAAACTTGACTGAGTCTGGGGCATATAAAGGATAAAACAATCCAAACACCTTCTTTTCTTAAAAATCCACAGATATCTGCATTTTTACCACATACTCCGATTCACATGGATATGGGGAAGCTTAACAGAATGTTCACGCTATGTTGGAAGTTGTTTGTGTCTTTCAAGGTCTAAATATTGTAAATATTCCATTAGTGACTCAAAGTAATGGCAGAGCTTTTACTTGAATTGTATTCATAGTGAGATGTTCTTATATCTATATTTATTGTCTGTTTGGTTTCCCTAATTATGTGACCTGAAAAGTAATCTAAATTGTATAAAATCTATTGAATGTAATAAATTGTGTCATGTTCTTTTTTTTTGTTTCATGCATCAGCATATATGCGCAAACATCAGGTAATCCTTCCAGGCAGTAAACTTAATGGAAACTACTTTGATGAGAGTGACATAGTCCTGCAGTGACGTATTGTGGTCTGTTCTGATTTTTGAACTCCTTGTACAATCGAATGGTAATCTGAAACATTGTGTAAATTTGACCATTGACCATTTATCATAAACTCCTTGCCTACAGAATATAAAAAAATGCCCATTAGAAGAATTCCAGGTATGGTGTTTTGAAAGTAGATATAACTGATAGTCTGGTTTTGGCTCATCTTAGATCTCATGAAACAAGCTCAGGTTACTGTCTGTGTGCAGTCTGTCCATGTCGGTTTCCTCTGGTTTCTCCAAAAAAAAAGGTGGATTAGGTAAATTTCTAAATTGGCTAAAGGTGTGAATGTGTGTGTACAGTGCCCAGGTCTTGCATACAGTTCTTCCACCTTGTGCCCAGTGTTACTGGGATTGGCTCTGAATCCACTCAACCCTGACCAGAATACAGCAGTTATGGAAGATGAAGCTCTGCCAATCAGAGCTACCTGTGACCAAACAATGCGAAACACATTAAATTTTAATCAGGCTAACCATGTATACAATCCTTGACACTGGCGTAAGCATTTTAAATACAGTTTTAACACTATACCAACTGTATTTGATCCAGATCCACATGTGTGTATAAACTGCTTTAAAAAGATGTTAGTCTGTCTGGTTGTGAAGAGTTCATGGAGATGCTTCATTATGCGTCATTATGCTGCACTGCCCCCTACTGTCTGCTAGTAGAATAAGGATAGCTCTTGGACTCGTATCTTAAAAAATAACACACAATGGGACAAGCAAAAATACTAAAATTACGGAAGCACAAATTGTCATACAAGCTTATAAAAATAATTTTTAAAAAATTCAGGATGGGGATCCTAAGAGTTTTTTTTTTTTTTTAATTAATAAGATTTCAGTAATAACAAGACTGCATGAAATGTATAAAACGTCTCTGGTGGATGTCTAGCCAACGCACGTGTCATGATGTTCATGAATTATGAAAGATGTAAAGCTGATCTTTTTAAGATCATAAGATATTTATAAGATGTTCATACATCATGTATGCATCTAATCTACATACACCTGATGCCAACATTTTATTTTCATTATTGTCCTCTCCTACCTTCCCTAAACATGGCTATTGCTTGAAATATAAATATGAATATGTTTCTAGACAAATCACATCTAAGGTCATAATATCAGTGCTGTAATGTAGCACCACTCCTTTCCCACTATATGCATTAAACTTAATTAGACAAAATATTTTCAGCCTAATTAAACAAAACTTGAAAACAACCACTAAGTATAGTAGAATCCATGTCGTATTACTTCTTAAATAAATTACAATAAGAACATATTTTATTTTCCTAGAACTGATTACAAAGATGTCTTTGCCGGGTATACCATATAATGTTTTATACCAAACAAAGCATATGTAAAAATACTGTATGGTTAAAATGGTTTAGGAGAATACCCTATTTGGAGCCAAAACACAGATTTGTGCAATCCTTAATGCATCTCTCTTTCATCCGTCTCAGTAGGATCCAGATGGATGGGCTTCTTATTGTTGCAGCTGTGTTTTGAACACATAAACCTCCTGTGTATCAGAAAAAAAGACAGATACAATAGCATGCATTTATGGCTTCAACATTAGTCTCAAAGCAGTATCTTAAGGTCAGCAAAAAAAAAAAAAACACAGTACAAAGCAGGCCCATTCATGGCCCTATCCATTCTTATCCATTAACAACAGCACATTTTATATGGTGAAGAGACATTTAAAAGTAGTTGGGCTTTGGATAATTATGAGCCACTATGTTATAATCTATGGCCTGCTGCAATTTCCCACTCAACAATGCTAACAACATTAATCTTACACGCCTACAATAATGTTGCCAAGTTACTGGTATCACCAAAGCCAGGAAATATCAGGTATTTTTCAAAAGAAGTGTTATTTTACTAAGATTAGAGGGAAGTGTGTTTAGTTTATCAGGAATCAGTTGCTGTAATGAAGGGGTCGAATGTTAAGAGACATTCTTTCATGTCATACAATGGTGCTGAATGAGAACAGATGAAAGAGCTGGCAGTTAGCCTTTGTGCTAAACAAGTGGAACTAAATGCTACAAGCACTAGCTGGTAGCTCAACTTATAGCCCAGGGTGAAAAACCTTTTGCAGTGGGTGACTGTATAAAGCAGTGCCTTTCTAAAAGTAGAGAAAGTCCATCTCTGAAGTCAACCTCTGTTGTACCGGCATTTCCCCCAGATGTGTTTTTAGTCTAAATGAAGTGGCCTAGCACCACAGCATGCATCATAACACAGTTCAACTGTGTCCAATTCGTTGGCAAATATTTTTCTTGCTTTTGTTTCCCTTAATTTTGTTGATTAGTGCTTGCAGCCCTAAAGCACATTTACTCAAAGGCAGCAGCAAGCCTCAATATAGTTTTTATACAAAGGATGGGATATGAAATTACAATTGCATGAAAAGTCATGAGGACCTCAGTAAATGTATTTACTATTACCCCTTTTATGCATTGGTGTCCACATTTGTATAGAGTTGATATTGGTCCATTATAATGCAAATTAGCTGTGATATATCCTCCAAACCAATAGATGGCAGAGTTTAGAATAAGATCTAGACCAGTGCTGCCATGATTCAACATGCATGCCCAAGTTATGAATGACTGAATAACTATTTCACTGTGTACATTTCCAATTCTCCCATTTTCCCAAGGTGGGACTAATTTGGACAAAAGTAAACTAAACAGCAATGTCTAAGTAGTGAACTTAGCAGGCATACTCTGCTGTGATCGTTCTATAACTCTAAAGAAAAACACTTTACTACAACTATGGCATTCGGTCACCGTTTACAGAGCTAATAAATGTAATTTTACATCATATGCAGAAATTAACGACTAAAGAAAATTGCTGACAACAAATACATGAAGCAAGTTGCAGATGATTTATTCAGGTTACATGCACACCTCTCTGTACATGTGCACTGGCTAAGAAGCAAGTTTAAGCATCACAGAAGCTAACAACAGCAGTTAATGCAGCATTAGATTGATCATATACTCAAACTGATATTTCCAAAAAATAGCACATTTCAACAGCTTTCCTTATGATTTCAACCACAGGACCATTAAGTTTTTTTTTTAACACACACACACACACAGTCAAGTCCACACATATTTGGACAGTGACACAATTTACATAATTTTGCCTCTGTACACCACCACCACAATGGATTTGATTTAATCCATTTAATTTATTTGCCTTAAGAAGCCTTAGGGTTGCTTTTGCTGAATCTGAGCATAAAGTATAGCTCTATACACTTCAAAATTCATCCTGCTACTTCTATCAGCAGTCACATCATCAATAAACACCAATGACCCAGTATCATTGGCATCCATACATGCCCAGGCCATACTATTCCCTCCACCATGTTAGACCAATGAAGGCGTCTCTTGTTTGTAGACTTTGACAATGATATGCCTACCTCCTCCAGAGTGTTCTTGACTTGGCTAGATGTTGTGAAGTGGTTTTTCTTCACCAATGAAAGAATTCTGCTATCATCCACTTCATTTGTTGTCTGTGGTCTTCCAGGCCTTTTGGTATTGCTGGGCTCACCAGTGCATTCATTCTTTTTAAGAATGTACCAAATTGTTGATTTGGCCACACCTAAAACCTGTCTGATAGGTCTGTTTTGTTTTGGATTTTTTTCAGCCTAATGATGGCCTCCTTCACTTGCATCTTTGGACTGCATATTGAGAGTTCCCATGAAAAGCTACCAAATGCAAATTCAACACTTGGAATCAACTGCAGACCTTTTATCTCCTTAATTTGTCTTGAAATAATGAGGAAAGTGGCCACACCTGACCATGAAACTGCTTATCAGTCAATTGTCCAATTACTTTGAGCTTGTGAATATGGAGGGACTCTGTAAACAATGGCTGTAATTTCTAAATGGCTAGTGTATTATTTTTGTTAAACCCACTAAATTAAAGCTGAAAGTCTAAACTTCAATTACATATTGATTGCTTCAATTCAAATACATTGTGGTGGTTTACAGAGGCAAAATTATGAAAATTGTGACCCTGTCCAAATACTTATGGACCTGACTGTATATACACTGATCAGCCATAACATTAAAACCACTGACAAGTGAAGTGAATAACACTGATTATCTCATGGAGTTGAAACGTGAACATTAGAAATGGACCATGGCGCAATGGAAGAAGGTGGCCTGGTCTGTTGAATCATGTTTTCTTGTACATCATGTGGACATCCAGGTGCGTGTCTGATGCTTTCCTGGGGAAGAGATGGTACCAGAATGCACTATGGGCAGAAGGCAAGCCGACGGAGGCAGTGTGACACATTGGGCAATGTTCTGCTTGGAAACCTTGGGTCCTGGCATTCATGTGGATGTTACTTTGACACGTACCACCTGCGTAATCATTGTTGCAGACCAAATGAACCCCTTCATGGCAACTGTATTCCCTAATAACAGTGGCCTCTTTCTGCAGGATAATGTGCACTGCCATACCACAAAAATTGTTCAAGAATAGTATGAATAACATGACAAAGGGTACAGGGTGTTGACTTGGCCTCCAAATTCCCCAGATCGATCCGATGAAATGTCTGTGGGATGTGCTTGACAAACAAGCCCGATCCATGGAGGCCCCAACTAACAACTTAAAGGATCTGTTGCTAACATTTTGGTGCCAGATACCACAGCACACCTTCAGAGGCCTTGTGGAGCCCATGCCTTGACGGGTCAGAGCTGTTTTGGTGGCACAAGGTGGACCTACATAATATTAGGCAGGTGGTTTTCATGTTATGGCTGATCGGTGTATTTGGCTGATATACAATTAATAGTAAATGATAAAATATAACTATTAAATCTAACAGCAGATTTTAGCACAACACTGATGCCAAGACCATATAAGTCCTAAGGCATATTAAACATTAACTTACTCCCAGTGTTGCTGATCCATGATGCTCCATCCAAAGTGAATTTAAAGTCTGTTTTTACTGTTATACAAGCAAGGACATAATCTGCATCAACTTTATCGTAATGTGTACGAATTTTGTAAACCTTTGTTACAAACACGGTTTATATTACAGGGTCCTCAGCTAAGCTGCCCAGGACAAAATCTATGGGCTCACTGCACAAAGACTAAACTCATGTTAAGTACTGCTCCTGCGTTTCTGGTTCTCTCACTACACTCACAATGGCGATATTTTACAGTCAGAGGCTGCAAGAGCTCCTGAAGCTGCAAAGTGTAGAAAATACACTATGTGGACACCTTACCATAACACCCTTCTGTGGGTTTTTATTGTGTGTGCTGCAGGAACAGGCTGTACTGGCCCAACTTTCTGCAGGCGCAGGACTGGACTGAAGTCCTTCAGAAGCAGAGGAGAGCAGGATTTAAATAAATAAATCTGCACACACCTCTACTTACTACTAGGTGATGCATGGTTCCCCTTTTTGAATCTCTGTTCCTCTTGGTTTCTTGCTAACATTTCTAAAGTTTTTGCCATACCATAGTCATGTTCACCTTTCCCAATAAGGAAGTTATTAGCTGTAGTCAAAAGCACTACAAAGAAAATAAACCCATAATGGTTGGGACAGATAATGAGTTAGAGTATTATATTAAAGACACAAAAGCCAGACAGTCCAGTGACAGCACAATTTCTTTCCTTCCAAAATGAAGAGTACTTACATCATACAGTGACACACATTCTTCCTAAAAATAGAATTTCCCCAAAACAAACTAACAGCTATTGCAACCTGAATTTACACTTCACATCTTTCACAAAATCCAAAGCAACTGTAATAAAAGGACATTATAATAAAACGTCTACAATAACAGGGAAATGAACATTGATATTCAAAGACATTTTAAGGAGAGGGGCAAAAAATTAAAACTTTTAAATAAAACTTTATTAAAAAAAAAAAAAAACACGCACACACCACAGTGGGTGCGCTAGCTTTCAATGATCTGAGAAATGTAATGGAAAAATGGAAATGCTGATTCAAATTCAAAATCAGGTCTCAAACATGCATGTGGTTGTGGTGGCTCTTTCTCCTCAGGAAGTAGTCTGAGAATGAAGAAAAGAAAGAAAGAAGAGGAGAAACAAAGGGGGAAAAAACGAGCCACATACTGAACATAACATAGAACACCACCACGAAACTTGAAAAAACACAAGTACTTCTTGTCCTAAGCTTGTACAACTACTAAGGTGTCAGTGAGAACAGTTGAGCAAGTACAAATCTGTTGCTGCTACGTCAGAAAAGATGTACAAGCAAAATCTGCGACGATGACGAGGAGCACGTGAGAATCAGGGTCAGTCTATCTGTACTGATAGTTCATGTTGCCATCGCCACGGCCATAGCCCACTCCGGGATTATGGTATTGTCCAGGGTTGGGGCCATAATTCTGATTGGCTCCTTGTGCACTGTAGTTTGATGGGTTGCTATAACCTGAAGAAAACAGACAGACATACTAATTAGCTCTGAGGAAAGTTACAATTTTTTTTAATGAAATCATCTCAATTATTAGCAGATTTATAGGATAATTATGGAACTAGCCACAAATATGTGCTCGGGGATCCTGAAGGTAGATATGCATGCAGGGGTGTATGTAAGAGACTAAAGTAACTTTCTTTCCCTTCCTTTTCTTTCATAAGAAAAGACTGGTGTTGGTGAATAACGCTCATTTTACTATAAAGAAATAAATGCAGACAACCTCTATATGACGACTCCATTAGCAATTTGACATGAACGAGCAAAAAGAACATACCCTCATAGCCGTAGTCCTGAGACCCTGGACCTCCTGTCACCTGGGATGGGTAAGCTGTGCTGTAGTTGCCGTAACCTCCACCTGTGGCTCCACCTTGAGTTTGGCCAAAGTTCTTCTTGCCCTGGCCATAGCCCTGCCCATACTGGCCATAGGAACTTTGCCCTGGGCCTGAGGGATTCTGGTAGGCTCCAGGAGCTGCTCCTGTGCCTGGAGGTTTAGTTCCCTGGTGCATTGGCACCTTCTTTCCAGGGGTCTTGCCTGCTGCACCTGGGGTGGGATAACCTCCGTCATTCTGGTAATACGAGGCAAAGCCACCTGTTCCTGGAGGACCTCCTGCTGAGGCGCTGGCTGATGGACCTGCTCCAGGGACCATTCCTGTAGATCCTCCATTAGCTCCACCATTATTGTAGTAATCTGAACAGGAATGAGCAGTGGAAGTTAAAACGGTTAAACCTACTTCACATACTTACTTCTAGTGCTACTGGCTGTACGTAATCTGCAATTCTCCTTTTATGACAGTATGTACATAGACTCAAGTAAAAAACAAAAACCCACCCTCTAAAACATAATCCCACCCCAAAAACCCACCCTCTAATAAACATTAGCATGCCAACAGAATGCTAAACTTCTTGGTGGAACAAAACACTTCAGTCCGACCAAAGTATAGGCTTTTAAAGAAATGGAGCACAATACAGATGATAATCATATATTCAGCAATGCTGGTTGCCTTGTGATCATTCATTTACTTTCAAAAAGGAGCAGGTAGGACGTAGTTCCAGAAAATTTCCCAAAGACTTTTAATCAAATTAAACAATCAGATGTTATGTTTTGTTCACTGCGTTCGGTTTTAAACAGACCAACAATAATAATTGACAATAGCCCTGTGAATAAATACCAGTTAAGTGAACTAAAATAAAACCATGGAGGTTAACAATGCTTAAAATGTAAACATAAAAACCTTATACAGTTCTTTCCAGAAATTCTTCCATGACTCTCTTTCAGTGCAACTATAAATGATCCAAAAATGTTGCAACATCTCAATTATTAAATATATAAGCATATCTTAAAGTGTATTTTTTATTTATTTATTTAAAAATGATTAGTAAAAACATACAACACAGTTAACAGGTCACCTTAGTATCATTTCACAGCATGGCACATTGAACGTCTTCATAACACATCACAACACCGAAATAAAAATACACATTTGGAAGTGACAGTTATTGTGACACTGTTACAAAATTAGTGATTTGAATAATCTTAACCAAGTGAAAAGCCTGTCCATTTCATCCAGTTGCTGGCTGATGACTCGAAATCGGAATATCCACGTGCAGCCTTTCTCCTGGGTTTCTGCAGGGAGCAGCAGCAGCTCAGTCCCAGTGGAATCCAGCGCTGGTTACAGATTTTTACGGTGTATAAGAACCAAGTTCATGCCGTGAAATGACCAAGTTTTCTTCACACCCCCTCTCCCCCCCAACTCCCCTCCCCCTTTTTGGGGCTTCTGGTTATGATAAAAGCGACATGGTAGACATAACAGAGGTGTGGGACAGAGCACAGAATCTGCTTGTGCTGGCATAAAAAATGGCAACATCAACAGTTTTAATCCATCATTATATTTCAGATTTCGCTGCTTGTCACCCCAGTTCTTTTGTTTAAAAAAAAAACTGCCACTGTGATGTGACACCAAGGGAGAATTTTTTTTTTTTTTAACTAAGAAAGCAGAGAAATGCAATAACATTCAACCTTCAAATGAATACACACTTTACATTCACTCTTTCAGTGCAGACACATTTGACAATCTGAATATGCAGTAACCTAAACTATAGAACAGTTAAACACACTGCTGGAATGATTCACTTAAATACCATAAATGTAACCAAAAAAAAAAAAAAAAAAGTTAACAACAACAATGAACATAATATATAGAAGACAAAAATGACCAATCCAAGTCTGCAATGTGGGTCGTATGGTTCTCAAAAACATTAATTAAAAGGTATCAAAGGGGAGGGAAAAAGGAGATGATCAATAAATCCAGGGTGAAACGGAGAAGTACTCACTGTAGCCAGAGTTAGCATTGTTCCCATATCCGTAACTTCCATAGCCACCTGAAAAAGGCACATGGAACACACATCACTCAAATGATCTCACTCAAGAGACCTCTTGCAAGTTGTTTCATACAATTACATAATCAGGACATTGACCATTATGCAAACATGGTCTAATAGCGATCTAATTAATACCAAGCTCATGGGTATTACCACTGAAAGCTGAACATTTCTTCAGTTGGAAAAGCAACATCTAAGTTACATAGAGGCTGTTCATCCATATTCATAACCCTTTAAACCCCAGAAATGATAACCAAATCCTGTTCAAACCACGAGTAACATATCTAATAATGTCAAGTTCTGTACCTTGATTATATCCTCCGCCATTATTAAACCCTCTCCCCCGGCCTCTGCCCCGCCCCCGTCCTCTGCCTCTGGGATTGGCTGTTGGATCGGCAGGTGGTCCGCTCATCATCCCAAACCCAGGAGTGTGCTAAAAGAAGCAAGGAGGAAAAAAAAAAAAGCAAGAAAATCATGAGGATCAGAGCAAAAAAAAAAAGCACCACCACTACAAGATAAGCTGCTCAGAAATGTCAGCCCAACACTAAAACAAGGCCATGAACAGATACTTCCCGTACAAGCTTTAAGAGGATAGAGACAACTGGCTAAAATTTACTTGCTTGGAAATGAAGCACTTCTGCATCTGACACATCTACAGACTACATCAGTGAAGCCCACTGCACATTTTTATAAAGCCCATTCTTTCTAAACGGCACCCAATTAGTGCCAGGAATGGTTTCTTCAACCAGCTATGATGAAACTGAGTAACTTCCCTGTATTACGATATAAATGTTGATCTAATCAAGCTTTGAGCAGGACACCTTTAGACAGAATAAAACAAGCTTTACCCAAACAACTTATCTGCCTAAAATAACCATTAAACTGTCTAAGCAAATCTAATCACAGCTAGTATTTGGTTGACCTCACTGAACCACTTTATTTGCAATGTAACTCGAAACTGTCCAAACCCCAAACCAAATCAGTACAACCGAGTTTCATTTGCACTGCCAGACTCCAGCCGAAGCAGGTGTGGAGAGGCCCCTCTCTCCCCTCATTACAACCTTGTGAGAGTTCAGTAGTAACAACAGGAAGTGAGAGGGGGGGAAAAAAATGAGGTTACATTACCATTGCTTTCTTCTTCTTGGATGCTTCAGAGTTGGAGCCATCTGGGAATAGTTTCTCCAGAGCAGACAGAGCTGCATATGCCTTTGCCACCTTCTTATTAGAGCCTGTACCCTGGAACTTCTGTCCATCTATCTCTACCTGCAGAATAAACGAGAGGAAAAAAACAACCATTCACTGCAATAAATCAATACATATCTGAAGAAAGAACAGTACATGAAAAAAGAGGCTAATAGGGAAAATGAATTTGCTCATGTTCAAATGGAATATAACCTTACCTCCATGACAAAGCGTTTGTCATGACTGCCACCCGTCTCAGAGATCAGCTCATATTTGAGGCCTCTACGTTTCTCATTGAGCTCCATCACTGGGTTCTTGCCATGTTTTGTCAAAATGGGGCCCTGCTGCCGTGCGCTCTGAAAGAGGAAGAAATAAATGTAGGCTTTCTATTTATAATAAACAACAGATTTGAAAAAAAAAACAAAAACGAGGAGCCAAAGTGTGTGTGGAAGGGACAGACAGCTGAGACACTGAGACAGTGTCACAAATGCAGGCCAGCATAAATAATTACAATTTCATTACAACTTTGATAAACTTCAAAAAAATGATGAGGCATTTTCATTCAGCTCAATATTTTCTGAAATTTTAGCCATTGAGCCTAGCCATTGTACTCTCTCAGTGATCATTACCTCCGTGCTCTCGGCAGCCTCAGAGTTTGTGGTCACACTGACTGAAGCCTCTGTTTCAGGTGGCGGGACTGAAGGCTTCACCTCTGTCTCCGCAACGGGCAGCACCACCTCTGCTTTTACTGGTTCAGCAACCTTTTGCTCCACCCCTGTGGGAAGGCCCATGTCTTGCAAAACCTACCACAAAAAATATCTGGGGGTTAATAATGTTTGTGGTGGAGCCACAGCCCATAAACTTTACAATATGTCAGTCTGAAACGAGTTGATATTTCACAGTATTCCACTGCATATCCTGAACTGACAAATTCACCTTAAGGCTGATTTATACTCGCTGTTAACTACGAGTACGTATCTGCGATGGCTAACACGTATCCTGCAGTCATTTGGCATGTCGCTTACGCACATCCTCAGAAATTAACTTCACCTGAGCACATGGTGCACTACTAACGTAAATAGAGGAGGCAGTATAGCACCATGTGACACGGCATAAACAAACTAACGTTGTGTCTTGAATCGCATGCTTACGTACTCTTCTAAACAATTACTGAATACTAATGCTTTTCCTATTACAGTGAGTGCTCTTTAAACCTATCAAAAGGTCTGATTTGAGTGCTCATCTTCTGGATTTTCTAGATTAGAAAATATTTTTTAAATGTATGGTAAGGGTTTTCAATTTGAGATGCAAATCATGACAATCATACCGACTGCAGAGTTTTAAAGCAAAACAGAGCTTGTTTAACATTGCTGTGCATGAAATGGCTAAACATTAGTTTGATTTGGAAACCAGACAGACAGGGCTGTTTTAGCTCCGATGTGCCATCTACTGGACACCACTTTTAATCCTCCAGATGTGCCTAAGATACACAAGTGAAGTGAAGTGAAGTGAAGTGAAGTGACTTTGTGGCCAAGTACAGCGACCCATACTCGGAATTTGTGCTCTGCATTTA
>CM074957.1:11554734-11570616 GCA_037577455.1 Pangasius macronema
CTACTGCGTGGAAATTGGTTGCTTCAAAAGTAGACACATTTTCAACATTCGGCTGTTTTAATTAACTTTAAGATATTATTATTAGATAAAGATATTTAGCCTAGTATGCTGACTATGGCTGTTGTATTGTGTGCAGCCAAAAGCAAATGAAATGTCATCCAAAATACGCGACCTACAAATGTACTGCTTAATTTCTTTCCAGAAGGTTAAGAGTCAACTTGGGTAGACTGTACATCCTTATTTCTGCTGTAATATGGTTTAATTTAGAGAAGGACAAAATCTACATTCAGTTTAAGGGCACAGTAAAAGTAGCTCAGTTCTATTAAGGGAAGAAAATTGCCATTGTGTTTGTTTTGTTTTTGTGTGTTTGTGTGGCCTAACTGGCTTCAGTCCAGCCGCACGGCTTTGCCTGGCTCTTGGGAATTTAATATCACAAATGGATTCACCGCAGAATGCAGACTGTTTTTTTTGATCCAGGTTGTCTGTGGCATTACTGCTCACAGTGTCTTGTTTGGTCTTTTCGCTAAAGTCCTCTCATAGTAATGAAGACTGAGCTTTGTGCACATGCCGTGATGCGCTGTAATTGGATTAGCAGACGTGGAACATTTAGCTTCGGTAGAAAATGTTCCCCAGGCATTTGTGTGCATACCTGATCAGTAGGTATTGTATTTCAGAATGAACTTGCTAAGAACTGAATTGGTCATCACGAACATCTGTGTTGAGAACAAGTGCTTCACACACAGTAATTAAACCTCCTATTAGAAACACTGATCTGTATTGGTCTGGATTGCATGCTTATGTTTGAATTCTGTGGGTTTTCAGGACAGTGAAGTCCTACTGGATAACCAAAGGCAGCAACTTCAGCACCACCATCACCAAACAGGAGACTGAACTCACTCCAGAGATGATTGCTAGGTGAGCTGTTCACCATCAGTGTCCTGTTTCTCCATCACTTCAGTGTTTATTACAGTTCTGTTCTTTCTACTGATTACAGTTTTAAAATAAACAAAATATCCCCATTATATCTATTATATATGTAGCCTAGAGTTTTAAACATGTTGATATAAACATATATATATAAACTGTTAGAAACACTAAAATGTTTAATATGAATAAACACATTTATAATAAATGTGTTTAAATTATCTATATATATATAAAACATTTTTATTTATGTAAAAAAAAAATGTAAAAAAAAAATTAAGACTTACATCCTAAATGCAACATATCAGGAAATGAAAGCTGAAATTCTGATCTATCTTCTCATATTCATCTTTTGATCTCAAACCTAAATGTCTTGCCGTTCCAGTACTTTTGGAGGGGACTGTGTAAATTTTTTTTTTAAAGTGTGTTTCAATTCCACACATTTTCATTTCTCCCTCTGCCCCTCACATTTTGCTATGAATATGCCATAAATGGTTATTGTTCATTCATAAGAGCATTGAGCATTGAGTTATATTTATTATAATATTTAAAAATATATATTAATAAAAACAAAATTAGTTACATTTATTTATAATGCTAGTCCCTTGTTTCCGCTTGTCCGTTTGATCTGGCCTGGACATTTTGTAACTCTTTGCTTTCATATTTAAGATATTTACATGTGAGATGATGAATGCCTCTGTGCTTATCTGACCATTAGCATGTGCAGCTCAGCCTATTTCAGCTCACGAGGGTTGGACTGAATTATTAACATGTCAAAATAATAATTGGCAGCTTTTGGTTCCAGTTGTCACATACAGCTGATCTGATATGAGCTTATGGGTATAAACTGGGATTCAAATCTGGGATTTGTTATTAACAATCCGTATATTTCTGTCTTTTTAGTGGAACTTGGAAGGAGAAGAAGTTCAAGCCCTATAACTTTGAGGCAATGGGCGTTGCTCCAGACTGTGGCCATCTGCACCCTCTGATGAAGGTGCGGACGCAGTTCAGACAGATCTTCTTGGAGATGGGGTCAGTTCCACCTAAGATTTAAACCCAACATTTACAGCTTGTGATGATATTTATTCCTGAAATACGCTGTTCACAGTTGTCCGAAAAAGGTTTTGAATTAGCTATGATTGGCTTACTAGTTGTTTTTGTAATGCAGCTATTTTATATAATATTGACGACAAACGACACACATCCAAGTGTCTCTACGGGTGGTTATTGAAGTAGCTCTCGAGAAAGACCTTGAAACTGTCTCTGTTCCAGCCCCAGCAGCACCCAGCTAGAGATCAGCATGACACCTTCTTCCTGTCTGGTACGATTCCTGTTCAGATCTTTTACAGTGTAGGTCATGATGATGATGATGAACTAAATAACTCTGTGTGTTTTCAGATCCAGCAGTGGCTCATAAATTTCCTCAAGACTACCTCGAAAGGGTGAAAAAGGTCCATTCTGAGGGAGGATATGGATCACAGGGGTGAGATATGTGCTCCTGATCCAGGCACGCAAACACAAACAAATTGGTTTATTAAATATTGCATTCAGTACCGGTTTTGGTCTGCACAGAATAACGCGACCTGTAATGAATGAATTGGAATGAGGTTCAACCCCTTCCTATCTTACTGTATACGGTTCTTCAGTGGATGTTGACGTTGCTTCATTGTTCTCGTAATATTACCTGTTGCCAGGTACAAGTATGACTGGAAGGTTGAGGAACGAGTCTTCTTGTAGGAGGCTTGTGTGTGCTGTCGGCACTCGCGTGCGTACGAGATGTTTGATCGGGTCGTCCATTTCACTCAAATTCTCATTCTCACCACACGTTTAGATTTAGATCAGTTCTTCAAAACACTCGCATGATGAAGGTAAGGGCTGAAAAACGGTAGGCTGTGTGAACTATATGATTACATTACGTTAAAGACAGCATTGTTGTATTCTCAGTTCTGATTGGTCAGAAGGTGTTGATTAGTTTTCTGTAACAGCGTGCCTCTGACAGTAGTGCCATAGACACTATAAATTATGTTTTAACAGCTACTAAATTGTTTTTGGATGTTACACAACATTGTTACATTGATATTTGCCAAAGTTTCACACCACAACGACACCACATACTTCTTATTTTTGAAACCCTGTACGACAATAAGGAAAATGATCAACTTTGTTGATTATCTGTGACATAATGCTGTTATAATGTTTTATTCTTTACATAATTCTTTACATTTTTGTTAATTTATGGTGTCTGATTGCTACTTTTTTTTAAATAATATAATAATACAATAATATAAAAATAACAATATAATAATAATAATAATAATAATTATTATTATTATTATTATTGTTATATTATTATTTTTTTTTATATTATTTTATTATTGTATTATTATATTATTAAATTATAATAATAATAATAATTATTATTATTATTACATTGTTATTATTATATTATTGTTGTATTATATTATTTAAAAAAACAAAGTAGCAAGCAGACACCATTAATAATAATAATAATAATAATAATAATAATAATTATTATTATTATTCTTATTATTGGGTTTGGAAAACTGCTAGATTTATTTATTTATTTATTTATTACTTAAAATGTCACATGATGGTTTTTTTTTGTTTTTTTTTAAAGGTTTAAAAACCTATCCCATTATCTATACTGGTATAAAATCACATTACCGTTATAACAGTTTCAGTACAATGTTACATCTCTCATTCAGATATTGTGTGTCTCCCTGTCATTCAGGAGAAGTTCACCCCAGTGAAGTACTTCTCTATAGACCGCGTGTTTCGCAACGAGACGCTGGACGCCACTCACCTGGCTGAGTTCCATCAGATCGAGGGTGTGGTGGCTGATTATGGCCTGACGCTGGGAGACCTGATGGGAGTTCTGCATCAGTTCTTCACCAAACTGGGTAAGTTGTACTGTCCATCCCTCTCCACCGAGCTGAATGGCCACCATTTAAAGTCAGGAGAGATTCCTTTTTCAGACATAGTGTTTAAAATACCATAACCTCCCCCCCTCCCCATTTTTTTTTTTTAATAGGAATCACTAAATTGCGTTTCAAGCCAGCTTACAACCCTTACACTGAGCCCAGCATGGAGGTGTTCAGCTATCATGAAGGTAAGCAAGCATCTTTTTCTCTGCTTACACACATGCCGTGTTTAGTCTGTTTGCTGAGCAGAACAACTGATCTGAGAGTGCAGAGTTTATCTCGGTCTGTTTCCATGTGTACTCTATCACATTTCAATTACAGTGAGAATGCAATTCGATCCTGAATCGACCCAGTTGCAGGAAATGAACCAAATGTGCTATGTATTTTGGGCTGTGGGCAACTTTTTTATTTATTTTTTTTAAAAAGACATGAGCTGTTATACTGACGTCCGAGATGCAGACTGACCCAAAAGACAGAGCTGAAGTGAGGAAATACAGTGCTCTGGGTCTGTTCCAAAGAATAATAAAGAGTAAGGAAAATAAGTACAGTATGTGAAAAGATCAGTATAAACTATGATGCAGTATACAATACGATATATAGATTTTTATGAACGCATGTCAGAGGTTTGCTTACCTTTCTTTATCTTTCTTTACCAAGTTTTATCAGTACATTTTCAGTCCCTCACTTTACCCATATGGCCCTTTTTTGCTTTTTTGTTGTTTGTTTGTTTCAAATAGCAAATGAATCCATTTTGGTCTTATTCTGACTAATAGGTCACAGTTTATCACCCAAAAATTAAGCCTGTTTTGCACAGATGCTCCAAAATGAAACAGTCCCAGAAATCTCCTGAAAACAGAATCTGCAGTTCCTCAGTGAGTTTCTGAGTCGTGCTTCGTCCACGCTGCAGGGACCAGTGAAGCAAACGGTGACATGGCTCTGATATTTCATTATGTGGCAGAAACAACACAGCAAATTGGAACAAGTTGAGATCGACTCTTTTTTATTGCGTTTGCTTTGTTGCACAAAAATGTTAACATTTTAAATCCGGTGCGGAAACGCGAGCAATTTCACGCTTCAAGCCTTCACTGATTGCTGCGAGCAGGGTGACATTAAAAAGCATGTAAAAAAAAAAAAACACACACTCCGCGACATTTTTCCTTGACACTCGATCCAAACTGACCGTTTTGCAGCAATGCTGATCTAAAACATGCTTTTGTAATTACTTGTTAGTTGGACATGGGTTTGTAAATGATGGGGAGGAAGGTCATACTGTAAAGCTTGTATTTCTGCAATCAATGCAAGCTCCACCTCAGTGGGTCCTGCAGAAAACTAATACTCTCTCTCTCTCTCTCTCTCTCTCTCTCTCTCTCTGATGATTAGGGCTGAAGAAATGGGTAGAGGTCGGGAACTCTGGGGTCTTCAGACCTGAGATGCTGCTGCCTATGGGTTTACCAGAGGACGTGTCTGTCATCGCCTGGGGGCTGTCTTTAGAGCGGTGAGGCTCTCATCCAGTAATCAAATTACCATAACATGCCATAACCATAATGTAACTTGGTTACCCTACCAACATCCCATAATCACTTACAATGAATTCAAATTTCACATATACACACACAAGTTTTAACCTGAGATGGCACAGATCTGATACAGATACCCAGCATCTGCCTCGGGCTGATACCAGCAAAAAAATACCGCATCGGATATCAGAGAAAACATACTGGATATCGGATCCTGTTGGAAATGGCGAAGATTATAATCCGATTTGGAAAAGTCATTTATTTTTGAAACTGCATATGTTTACATATAAAGACCTCGTTCACAGCTGGCAGTAACATGCGTCCTGCGTGAGTGTTCAGCGCGAAGTACAGATGTGAACGGCGTCCGGTGCATCACAAAGACGCATCATGATCCGATCCTTCATGTACCCATGTGATGTGGGACGCATATGAGCACATCACGTTTGTAGTGTGAATGCGAGTGTGTCTCAGACAACCGCAGCAGACCAACTAATACACTGCATCATTAGCTGGAAAATATATAATCACTGAAACTGTTTGGAAATGACGCTGAGCAGTCAAACTCTCTGCCACTAGGCTAATGGATAAAGACGATAAAGACGCCTGTTAATACCAGGTGTGAACAGGGCCAAATAGACATGCTTGGTTTTTTTTTTGCATTTGTTAGGATTAATTTTATTATACACTTTTATACTTTATTATATTTATTATTTTTACAAAGTAAAGTGATTTTTTTTTTGTGAAAGTAGAAATGTGAAGAACTTCATTTAAAAAACTTTTAAAGCTCAGTAGTTTTTAAAGAAAACAATATCGGATGGATATCAGTATTAGCTGATACTCAGGGTTTCGGTCCTTTATAGAAAATAAAGGGGTATCGTGCCATCTCTAATTTAAACATTTTATTTATTTATTTATTTATTTATTTATTGGATGAGAGGCTCCAATTATGTGCTGGATAAACGTGGATAAACATCAGTATGAATCTAGAAGTGCGTATGATTGTATTACTATTACAGAGGTGGACAAATTGCTAGCCAGAGCACCCGGGAAAAGCAGAATGTGTGTCTGAGCTATTAGTTTTTCATTCACACTAACTAACTGCCTCCTCTTATCTCCAGAAACTCCAGTAATGCTTTTACATGTGATAAGGGAATGTGCTGAGAAACTATGCCTTCATAAATAAGCCTCCTCCAAGGGATTCGAGTATTTTTCGTAGTCGGTATTAATGCACATAAGTAGCTTGTCATACTTTCGAGTTAAATTACATTAATTGCGTTAGTCTTTAGTTAATTGTGCCTCTGGGCGAGTATTACACGCGACTGGGCAAGCATGGTGAAGCTTTCACTTTCCCAATGGAAAGTTAAATAATCAATTAATGATTTGTTCAGCTTGGGAGGATCCAGTTGTGTTTGATTGCACAGCCCCACACACACACACACACACACACACACACACACACACACACACACACACACACACACACACGTTTGCCCTACTTTTAAATCGCTTCAGGCTGGGATTACTCACCTACAGTTAACTTATCTATATAGATTTTGAGTGTGTGCGTAAATTGAAGTTTAAAGACTGCACTCTTTTCACCACAGGCCCACCATGATCAAGTACGGCATCAACAACATCCGTGAGCTTGTGGGGCACAAAGTAAACCTGCAGATGGTGTACGACAGCCCAGTGTGTCGCCTGGACTCTTAAACTGCACTCAGGAACAATCACAGGAAAGAAAAGCCTGTCTCTTTACAAGCCTCTCATACACCAGTCTCATGGATTCATTCAAGCATCCTGGATCAGTCCGCATTGCCCTGTGTAAATCACGCCAGTGACACTCTGACACACACTCTGCTGGGGTCCACTGTCAGTAGCTCAATGATTAAGAGACTAAGTTGAGCTGACACCTAATGGAGTGGGAAAAAAAAAAGAATTATGACATATTTTAGGTGAAGCTGCCGGCTATAAATTACACTTATATTGTCCCTATACAGATGCACTACTCCAATCACATCTGCATGCACTCAGAGCTAATGTTAGTACTGACTAGTTAATTAGCATTCTGTCTCAGCCCTACTGGTGCTGACTGTCAGCAGTGGATCTGTATATCTTTTATGACTGACTTAGTGCTTGTATTTAATGAAGTACCATTTCTTCTGGCCCATGTCTTTCAAAAATAATGTTGATACTCTGTTACCTTCAAGACTCACAATGCAAATATACCAGCTTAAAGGGAAGCATTCATATTGTAAAAATAATAAATTAAACATGTTTAAAAATTGAATCTCTGTGTTTTTAAGTCCTCTGTGTGTCCGTGTGTGTGTGAGAGAGAGATTGTACTTAAAGGTTATTTGTGTAATTAAAGAGCTTAAATATCCACCTCTTAATCTGTCAGTCAATGTCTTAACGTCAGATGAAGCGTAATGTGCTTGTTTAGATGTTTGCTTGAGGGATGCAAGCAGTTACATGTCTTAATGGGTGATCTTTAACATAAACATCTACGTCCATCAGTGATTTTAAGACCGATACACAGTTCTTGTAGACTCTGACATACAAGACTGGGGTAAAGATGAGGTTAAAAAGATGTTGGTTAGCTATTGAAATGCACTTTTTCAATACGTGACTACATTCTATTGGCCTGTGTGTCTGACCGTTTCAGGTTAACAAAATCCTGTTCTGTGTGGGCATTTGGCTGATCAGCGGTGACCTGTTCATTAGCAAGTGAATAATTTGCTGTGAATTTAGGTAGTGAAATATTGCAAGCTATTAAGTCCGTCCATCCATCCATCCATCCATTTGCTGTACCACTTATCCTACACACATCCTATTCCAGGGGACGCGGGGGACACCCTGGACAGGTTACCAACCCATCGCAGGGCACAACTGTACACACACAACGAACAATTTAGAGATGCCAGTCAAACTGCAACTCATGTCTTTGGACTGGAGAAAACCCCCAAAGCACAGGGAGAACATGCAAACTCCATGCATACAGGGCGGAGGTGGGATTTGAACTCTCAAACCTGGAGATATGAGGCAAACACGCTAACCCCAGCTCTGAACTCTTCATTCTGAAATCACCCATCCTCTGAAAGTAACTTGTTTAAACCACCATTCTTGTGTGTCTGCTTTCTTACGATTACAAAAAACACTTCAAAGGCTCATGAGTGACCTATCATTCTGAGATCACAAATATAAATCCTAAGGATGGAACAGTCATCTGTGGCCAGGAGCCAATATTGTGCTCTCTGGGTGAGAGGGATAGCATACTCTCTCCCTTGTCAATCACAGTGGTACTAGCCAATTGCCATCATCTGAGAGCTTATGTATGCGGAAGAGGGCAGATAGCCCTTTCCTCTGAGTGTGTTACGCAGTGTTCGAAAAGATTTGATTGGCTTCGATTGGCTTGGAGGAAGCACGTTTTGGCCTTCACCCTCCCCAGTTGGTAGCTGTCATATGATGAGGGAGAGCTGATTGGTGGATGACCAAATTGGGGGGAAACATTTGGATTAAAAGCCATTGAATTTCTGCAGTTTGTATTATAATACTAAAGTCATATGTTTACATGATACAGGATCGTGTGGTACAACAGGTGCTAGTTACTCTGTAGGTACTTGCTAGTACAAAGTAATGCTGTCAGTTCAAATTGATTAAACCTGTTCAACTTGAGTAAAAGCACTCAATATAGAAAAACCAATTACATAACTTGAAATGTTTGAGTATTGGAATGCTGGTCAAGTTACAGCTGGTCATCAAACCAATGCCAGAATTGAATCAAATTATTATCTATGCCACATGACACACTGTTCATTTGTATTAGCAATGTCAAAGGTAAGTACATTTTCCATTTTAAAAGGCTTCATCTCTTGTCATCCTCAAGGCTCCTTGATGTGCAAAGATTTCCACTTGGGAGTCTCACAGTCATGGGCCAAGTTCATATTGTTGCAGGTCTTCAAATGACACCTATTTGACACCTGCTGTCTCTGTGTTTTCATTTCTGCTGGAATTGAAAGGTCAGACATGGGGTGGTGTCTTACACATCAACAAGAGCACAAGAAAGAAGTCATTCGGAGGACAAGCCTTGAATCATTTTGTTATTCCTTACATATTTGGGAACATCTGGATGTGTATCTTCTGCAAATCATCTTACGCAATAGCAAAAGCGTACAAATGAAGTGACCATAGCATGACCCATAGCTGTACAGTGAGAACATTTGAATAGGTACAGGTTTAGAAAGCAAATGATGACAAAATCAATTTATTTGAACTTGTTTAAGGTGATGGTTAAATAGGGTATTTTGCTGCTCTTTCTATTAGGACACTCCAACTTGTGCATTACTCCAATTATACAGCCATATGCTTCCCTAAAACACACTAGTTGTGAGAGATGTTGATGTTGATTCCATGGCCTTTTATAGATCTTGTGGGATAGAGCAGTTAAAGCCAGGGCTATAGGGCTGCTCATGACTGTAGGTGGTACTGATAGAAGAGGGGAGCTGTGAGTGTCCTATATGAGGGAAGAAGGATGGGATGTAGGGGATAGCAGGCAGCACTAAGGGACTTGTCTGAGGGCTGTCCTCTGGAGGCAGCGGGATCACTACGTCATCCTGGTCCCACAGGTGGAAGGCATTGGTTTGGGACACAGACAGTGCAACAGGGTTAGGGCTGGTGCTTCTTACGTCATTCTCTTTCTCCAGATCATCCTCATTTGGGCCAAGTGCACAGTCTAGAGAAAAAAAGAGATATATGTGATTGCTGAGTTGCATTTGAAAGTTAATTAGTACTCAATACTATTACTACATACAGCCTGAGTCTTTCAGTCTCTGGGTAATAATTGAACCTAATCAAATCTCCGTCTTAAACATGGCTGACTTTACCTGATTTTGTTTAACAAATTAAAGTGCTTTATACTTTTAACTCGGTCATCCTTGTAATATAGGCATACATTTATTGTAGAACAGTTTTTAACTATTTTAATTATTATTTCTGAATGGCAATCTCTTACTAAATTAGGCCATGTTTTTAATAATAAAGCTTTTGCCACTTCCTTATAGAAAAGTCACAGATGTGCGTTTCACTTATGTTTCACACGTGGGGAGTTTTACGCAAGTCATTTTTTAAACATGTGTTTATCCATTGTTTATTTCTTTTCATATGATTTTTTTTTACACCTGATTAATCTTTTTTTTTTGTACGATTCATTTATTTTCACGTGATTCTTGTTACACATAATTAATTTATTTTCACATGATTTTTACACATAATTCATTTATATTCAAATGCGATTTTACATGAACTCGTGGCATCATGTGAATAATATAGGATCATTTTTTCACATGTGGGACATATGCTTTTATTTAACGTGTGAAAAATGATCACACTTTAACACACAATGAGTTCACGGGCCATTTCAGAGCATAACATCTGTCTATCTATCTATCTATCTATCTATCTATCTATCTATCTATCTATCTATCTATCTATCTATCTATCTATTTAATTATTTATAGAGGATCATTCCATAGCTTTAGGTTTGTGGGAACATTGTGACCTCGAAACAACACTGAGAGATCTATTAGTCCTGCGCAATTTATGCAGATCATCTATCTAGATCAGAATCATATCTAACTTGATTGTGTTTATTTAAACGTGGGTATTTTTTTTTACAAGATTCTTTGAGTATTAGGAACAATAGAAGGAACTGTAATACCAAACAGTAATGTCATTATGTTCCCAAACAAACAAGATATTCTGCAAAAGTAACTTTGTTATGTACCTAATGAGATTTGATCTCCTCTGTACTCTAGCCCTCCCTTTGCCACCCCATGTCTTAAAACCTGGACACAGTGCCAGCACTGCATATCATCCTGTAGTCTTCTTACCTACTACATCGCTGGCCAGGTCTTTGATCAGATGTCCCACTATGGCATAAGCCACTGCGACCACCACCAGAGCAGCCATCAACAAATAGAGCACAGCTTTGGGGAGAGGAATCAAGTTCCGGTTTGTTGCCTTGTACTCCTCATATAAAGCATCCTCAGCTGGAAAGGAGTACTGATAGGCATGTCCACTCTCATCGGTGATGTTGAAACTGGTCATGTTCAGGGACATCAGTCTTTCTGTTTAATGACTTCCAAGAGCTCCTTTTCCTCTTTCACTAATTCTCTCCTTGCAATGTGAGTGCAATATTCTATAGACAGATATTTACAGATATTCAGAACATTTTGACAAAAATTCCACTTCAGTATAGAATAAAAAAAAATTCATTATAGATTGTGATCAATAATCAGTAATCAAATGATCAACTGATCAATAATCAAACATACCTGTAATGTAATGGTCATGATGTCCACCTTTTTTTTTTTAAGTAAAAAAAGATAATACAGTTTAAATGAACGACTCTTCTACCACACAGCTGATCAGGAGTGTGAGTCGCTGGCGCTGGTCGCTGTTTGTCCTCTGGTGCTGCTCTTGCGCGCTCCCTGAGCGCCTCCCTACTGCGCATGTGCAGTGGACACCGGGGAAGCACGCGCGCTCCTCCGTAATGCGCTAACGCTGATTAGGCTGTGGATTCCACGAGAGGCGTCTCCCTGAACTGGTGCTTCTTTTCACCTAGGCATCTGTTTACTCAGCTAATCCGTCTAAATGCGGTTCTTGGTAAAGCTAATCATGACCCATTTTGAACATGTTATGTGAATGATGTGTCAGCTAAATGATTCAGGTGTTATTTATTTATTTATTCATTTATTGTTACTTAAACTTTCCTTGAAATTAACTCTCTCTTTTTTTATTCTGAAAAAAAAGGACATAATGTGTTCAGGTATTTCATTAAAACATTTAATGCACTTGAGTCTGATGTGTGCGAGGAGTTTGCATGTTCTCCCTGCACTTCAGGGGTTTCCTCTGGGTTCTCCGGTTTCCTCTCCAGTCCAAAGACATGGCGTTGTAGGCTGATTGCCGTTTCCAAATTCTCCATAGTGGGTGAATGGGTGTGTGAGTGCGTGTGCAATTGTGGCCCTGTGATGAGTTGGCACCCTGTCCAGGGTGTTCCCTGCCTCGTTGTCCTAAATCCCCTGGGATAGGCTCCAGGCTCCCCCGTGACCTTGTGTAGGATAAGCAGTACAGAAAATGAATGGATGGAGTCTGATGGAGGTACACCTTTCATGCAGACTACACTAGATTACTCCCTTTATAAAAAGAAACAATGTTTTTGTAATATTCATAATTTAAGATTTTAACTTGCTTGTGTTTTTTTTTGGCAATATTTATCATCCTGTCTAAAATATTAAGTGCCACCTGAGATCACAGTTTGTCCCTTATATATGAGAGCACTCTTGGTTGTTCGAGAACCACAAATGCTTGAGTGAAAAAGAGTGTACATTATGATTGATTTACTCACAAGATGAAAGATCTCTTCCAGACCATACTACTGGACTGATGGGTTTCTCCTGGACTGTTGTAGATCAGGCCACTCCAAGATCCATCCATCCAGCAATTCTCTGTACTGCTTATCCTACACAGGGTTGAAGGGTAACCTGGAGCCTATCCCAGGAGCCTCAGGGCACAAGGCAGGAGACATCCTGGATGGGGTGCCAGTCCATTGCAGGGCACAACTGCACACACACAATGGAAAATTTGGAAATGCCAATCAGCCTACAATGTATGTCTTCAGACTGGGGGAGGAAGCCAGAGTATCCAGAAGAAAACATGGGGAGGACACACACACACACACACACACACACACACACGGCAGAGGTGGGTTTCAAACCCACAACGCTGGAGGTGCGAGGCAACAGTGTTAACCCCTAAGTCACCATCAATCCCCTGGAGATTACTGGAGTTATATTCAAGGCAGGCTGGAGGTGGATATACAACCCTGCTGAATTTATTTGTGGGGAAGCAAGAATTCACTGTTGGTGATTAATTTTATTCAAAATTCATTAATTTAAGGATTAATTTAAAAAGTCGATTTTTATTGTTGACATATCATGTAGTTAGACAACAACAAAATGCCTCAGTAGTGCAAACATCTATTTTTCAGGCAGCACAAAAGCTCAATCTCTATTCAGACATTCTAGCGTAGGCTTGTAGTTTGAGGAAACACTGAAGGGAAGGGTTGTATGTGTGTGCTTTTTGAGAGTCAGAACAGATAGGATTGCCCAGAATTACACCATTAATTACCAGGGGTTAATTAAAAGGGTTTTAGAGCAGGGAAATCTAATAAATGCTAATCTAATCCCTTCTCCAAGACTGGACTCGGGCACCGCTGTTTAAATGTAATAATTCTGGCTGTGCATTACTTAGTCAATGTAATCATGTTACATTAAATCTTGTAAATTAGATGCTATATTCTTGCACTTGACTGAGTGTTTGGGGACATGATCCTCCACTGTCTCTTTACTGTAAGCAGTAAGCATTGCCAACTCACAGCTCCAGTGTCACCGGTTTCAGCCTCAGCTTGTCTGTGTGGATGTTCCATGTGTGTCTACATGGGTTTCCTTCTCTGATTTTTATCCCACTTCCCAAAATATGCAAGTAGGTGGAGTGGCTATTCTAAATTGTCCTTAGTTATGAATGAGTGTGTGAACGTGTGTGTGTGTATGTGCGTGTGTGTGTGCATCATGCCCTGCAATGGACTAGTGTCCATACACCCTGGGTGTATTTCTCCTTCATGTTTAGTGTTATTGGGATAGAATCCAGATCCCCTGACATGATAATATGGATACTGAAGATGAATGAATGAATGAATAGTCCAATAATGTGCAAATGACCTGAATACACACTTGATGGGCACCAGTCAGTGACAGACACCAATCCACCAATCCATATGCTTTTGGGAGGTGAAGAAAAGCAGAGAACCCTGAGGCCTGAGGAAACCTCAAGTATCTGCTGTACCTGTTTCCTGTACCTCTGTCATGGATCAGCACTCTTTCTACCCTGACTTCTAACATCTGGAACTTAACCATGAACTATTTAAACACCTATCACATTCAGCTCAGTGTGAAGGCTTGCTCATTCCTGTGAGCATGTCTTTCGCCCTCCTAGACACCTTCCTCTACGTGCTTATTAGAGATATTTTTTGTTGCAGTTGCTTTGTTTCCCTGATTCACTATCCTGTTCTTTGTTTATTCCCATGTGTTTTATTAAACCTCTTGCATTAATGTTCAATCTAGTGCTTGTGACAGCTGTCCTCAAATCGTTTGGTTTAATCTTTATTATGGCAAATAGAATTATTCTTTATTCCTGGAGCCAGGTAATAAATTTTAGGAACCCACCAAAGAGAAATATCAGCACAAACTTTAACATGAGAATTAAACAGATAATGAAAAAAAATAACATGCTTTCTTTCGAAATGATATAGTGGTATGTAAGGCTTTGTACATACAGAGTAGGTTCAGTGCAGAAAATGACATGTTAGCAAGTGATAATACCTGGAATATAGTCAAATGTATCTGGTATTTCATATTATAAGATTATACATTAAACCAAATATAAGATTATTAAACCTTTTTCAAGCCATTTGTGGTCATTTCAAGCTTGAAATAAAGCCTTGCTCGAAAATTTTACCCATTTTAAGCATTTATTTCTAAAAAGAAGCAAAATTATCTGCTGATAGAACAAGAAAATTACAAGCTTGAAATAAGTAATAATGTCTAGAAACAGGTTTAGTAATCTTATATTCGGTTTATTTAAATCTTATTATACGACATACTACATAGATATGACCATATTCAAGATAATTTCACTTGCTAAGATGACTTTTTTTTTTGCAGTGGTTTGCATACTAAAAGGCATTTTAATGGATCTGATGTGTGTCAGCAGCGAGGTTTAAATTATTATGTGAATCTCAGGTTTTGTCTATGCAGACATCCATTCTGTGTCATCCTATCCCCACTGTGTCCTGCCTTCCTCTATTCCTGCACCTCTTGTTGATTTCTATTTTAGTTTTTGCATTCCAGTGAAATTTGGTCTCTAGTTTGACTTTGTCTGTTGCTCATATTTTCACCACACAGTCTTTTCACCTGTCTATTGCATGCAGTCTAAATCGTGTTATTTGAAAACATTAGCATGTGGCTGTTTTCGTGAAGGCCTGATTAACTACCATTACATTGTGCATTTTAGAGTGAATAAACAGATGTGTTTTCTTCATTAGACAACTATGAGGCTACAAGGGATAGAACCTTAAAATTCCCCTTTTACCTTGAAATACCATTAGGATTATCCGTTTTGCACAATCACTCTCTCCTTGTTATTAGTGCTGTGCATTAACATGAACACAGCAGCACAGGGATTTGTCCATTTAGGGATTACTGCTCACTATATTCCACAAATGCACATCAGGGCCAGCAGTGCATTTAATAAAAGGGTTTGTTCTTCCTCTGGAAATTCCGAATTCCCAGATAAATATCTTAATGCAATTACACTATATTACCAAAAGTATTCAGTCACCCATCCAAATGATCAGAATCAGGTGTCCTAATCACTTGGCCTGGCCA
>CM074957.1:11590485-11603533 GCA_037577455.1 Pangasius macronema
TTTGACATTTTGAAGCAGTTCTTACAACCTGGTTATGATCCACCAGCGTGAAATGTGAATACTTGGAATGTTTCCCCTGTTCTTAAGATTTTGTTCAGGAGGGTGTATATATCCGAGCCCAGTTGCACAAGCACTTTTCGCACAACTTATAATTGTATAGTAAATAAAAAGCACACACATCAACACACTGACAAACTGACAAAAGTCAAAAATCATTCAAACAAAACAGAACATTATGGCATTAAAATAAGGGCTTATTTAAAAATATAAAACCATATCCTGTTTTCTGCACAGTGGTGCCCCTATGTTATGGATATATTTTGTTAAATAAGAAAATTGTCTGACAAGCAGCCTGAATATCTGATGTGTTCATGTTTCGTATAGAAGAAGAAAAATGACTTAAGTATAAATGAATGAATGAATGAATAAATAAATAATTATGTATGGAATAACCAATGATTTATAATAATAAATAATAAATAATAAGTGATGTATAAATGTAGAAATAATTTCAAGACATTAATTTAATTATGCCATTTTTCATGACCAAAATGTATGAATGTATGTATGTATTTATTTATTTATTTAGTATATATGTATTTATTTGTTAACTACTTGATTGACTGATTGATTGATTGATTAAGTCAATTTTTCGTCCTAGGTTCGTAACATTATCATGAAGAAGTGATTCTGGCTGTAGTCTGTAGATTGGCCGCTACTGGTCACTGTGGTGCGATGATTCCTTTCGAAAGCTCGAATCTTTTTCCGAATCGTTCATTTCATTTGATTCGAGCTCTTAAAATCCCCGTTTAAGCCAAATAAAAATAAACTAAAAGCGGCAGCAGGCGGACAGATGACTGAGGAAAGCCTCCATGTTGAGAGGGTGAGCCGCACAGACTGCAGACGCTGGGCTCACGAGGCATTCTTAACCAATCAACAGTCAAGGTCAAAGGTTATCCAGGTAGGAACAAATACAAATTAAATGCATTAAATCCTCACTCGGTGTACATTTAAAAGTAGCAACATTTTTACCTTCACTTGAGTACACATTTGTCTGGATTCTTCCACTTTTATCTGAGTAAGAATTTGACATATTATCTATCCTTCCAATTCAGTGCAATTTCTCAGTACTTTGTTTTTACATCATCATCATCATTATTATTATTATTATTATTATTATTATTATTATTATTATTATTATTATTATCTTACCCCTTATTATACATAAGATGTGGTCAGACTGCCAGTGTGGTTAGATGAAAACAAGTGTAATACTAATGATATTTTTTTCTGTTTAATTCCTTTTTCTCTTCCAAAAATTATAATTATAATTATAATGTAATTATATAATATATAATTACCAGCCATTGTTTTACAGTATCGTATTTCTGTACAAGTGTATCTGTGATTGAATTTCGTTACAGTGGCTGTAAATAACGGAATGAGAGAGCGCCAGCGATTGGCTGATGTGGCTGTCAATCAAAGCTCTTCTCGCTCTTATTGGACACGCTGACTTAAGTCTTCTTCATATGTGGAGTAAGCGTTTGCGCCATTTACTCAGTTTGCTGCTGTTCTTCTTCACTGTATGGCAGTAGAATTTCACGTCTAGGGATTTTCACATTTTTTTTAAAGATGGATATAGAAGGCGAAGAAAAGAAATACGGTGAGTTAGAGAAATAAATCATGAACTGTTGTAGTAGTCTACACCAGTTAATTTTTGGCTCATGCAGTGAATGTTGTTTACGTTGTTTACGAAGCCTGTTGTTGTTTATGTTCTGTGAAACGCCTTTAGTTTGGCTCTGACGCTTAGAGACTGAAGAAAGTGTACTGATTTGAAGGTTGGAACTTGTACCGTTAGCTGTTTGCGTGAATTTGGTGCAGTTGAGCAGTTTCTTTACTCCCCACACCCAGTGAAGAGCTCAGTACCGCTCCCTCCTTATTGTTTTACATCCCGTCTCGGCCATGTCATCAGAGCCTGCAAAACTAATGGCCTGAATTAGAGTAATACACGAAATCTGCCTTGTAACCATCCTTCTGATCGTGTGTTCTCACTAGATCATAGTATATGGCACCACCCGATCTTTAGGTGGGCAAAAGTATTGGACCAGGTAGTCTTACAGGGGAAAAGCACTTGATTTTTGGTTGCTTATGTCTTCCATGCAGTGAGTTCAGAAAGTTGGTGACCCAAAGACATCATTAGACACTTGCATTCTGATAATGTTGTTGCACCATTAACTGTTGAATTCTTCTTTTCTGAAGTTTCATCAGGCTTGTACGCAAGCTTCCTTCAGCTTCAGTTAGTTTTGGGTGTTTTTCCCGTCATTCTGCTCTGTGGGAGGTGAAGTGCTGATCAGCTGGGTTAAGGTCTGGTGATTGACTTGGCCAGTCTAAAACCTTCCACTTTCCCCCTGATGAAGCCCTTTATTGTGCTGCAGTGTGTTTTTGGGTGATTGTCCTGCTGCATGATGAAGTTCCTGCCAGTGAGATTGGGCGCATTTCTCTGTAAATTGGCAGACAGATGTATGTTTTGGATTATGAGCAGATCCTTTCTTTCTCCACCTTCTGATTCTCACTGCTGATGAGTGTAAAAATAAGTGGTGTGTGTGGGTTTCACTGAGGCACCAACTGTCTAGGCAAATTTAAGAAGGGATACAATTCATGGCAGTGGCCTGCCCTTAAACATATCCCTGCCTTAACTGTTTTATAGTGGCCCAAGCATGAAATGCCCTTTATAGCTTACAGTTTGGACTAAAATGGAACACACACACACACACACACACACACACAAACACACACACATGCAAAATTAATGATTACAAATAAACAAACATGTTTAGTCTGTGTACTCATACATACTGTGAAATACATACTTAAATATATAATTTTGTGTGTGTGTGTGTGTGTGTGTGTGTGTGTGTATATATATATAACCTCAATATATAATATATATATATATCAAATTTAAGTTGCATTGTTGAACTTTTCTGTGCTATTACCACTAAAAGCAGCGCCCTGAAATTTTACGTGCTGTTAGATTAACTTTGGTTTAACTGCAGTCCACTTTTTGGTTTTTGTGAACAAAATTTGGGTGAATGAGGGTGTGGGTGTTTGTTTGTGTGGGTCTGTGAGAGAGAGAGAGAGAGAGAGAGAGAGAGAGAGAGAGAGTGAGTGAGTGAGTGAGTGTGCATTGAATTCTGCATGCTTTATTATAGTCTCACATTAATTTCCTGTAAAACTAATTATTATTATTAATTTTATTTGTTCAGATGCCTACTCTGGACAAAGTAATCAAAGTCTTATGGCAATAATATGAAAGAAACCATATTTATGATGGAGTAAGTAAATCAGTCAACTTTGACCAAAAACGTAAACAGAGGATTAAAAACACCACACAGCCTTTACACACCTAGCGGTAACGTGTATTATGACGCTATCAAGAACATAACGCAGGGTGGTGTTGGGTTAATGCGGATCAGTTCACGTGGTCTCTGAAAAGCCCTTTATTCCTATACTTGCAGTTTGTGTGTACGGTGTGGTTATCTACTGTATACTCCATTCTTGTGTTGTGCCTGAAACTGTAACATTTTGCATTACTATCATCCTCCACGGTCACATTATTCTCAGTGTATACACTCCTGTGTACGTTGGCCACTGTGGAGTCTTTTTGTAATCTTGTACCATGGTTCTGGAGGAATAATATCTTCCCATCCAGGGTGTAGTCTCCTCCAGATCCACCAAGATAAAGCAGCTACTGAAGATGAATGAGTGAAAAGCAGTATACAGTATATTCCAGGGGTTTTCAACTAAAACTTAAAGGTAAAGGTCCAATTACATAAAGTTCCTTGCTTTCAAAGGTCCAGTTAAGCAGCTAACATGAACGGCGACAGCAGTGCTTATGTTTTGTCTTGTAGTGGAGCTTCACTCTTTGGACTTGTGTCATGGCCTCCCGATTTTGAATGTGATGTGGGAGAAACAAATAAATAATAATAATAATAAAAAAAACAACTTTTCTTTTTCTTTCTAAATAAGCCATGTTGTCAGTTTGCTAAAAAGACCAGGGGAAAAAAGAAAAGAAAAATCTGTGAAATTCTGTGAAAATGAATCCCTTTCTGATCTCATGTCTTTAGCTCGTCTCTGGTCTGATGAGCTGCCTTCAGCTAAATGCATGTGATGGGGTAAACCATATGATTTTCCCATGTGATTCTGTTTCATCTAGGCCAAATTTGATTGCAGTTATTTCAGGAGAACAGAAACTACATTAACAAAGCAATTCTGAGCTCAGTTTGAGCAGGTTTTTTTATATATAAACAGCACTTAAGTTGCAGCTAGACAGATGTTGCAGTTTGCACCCCCTTTGGGCGTTTCCAAGTTTATTTTGACAGCTTTGTCAATACATCACCGTGTAAATGGAAAATAAAAAAAAAGAGAAGAGCTCTGTTTCTGTTTCACAGGAGGAGGAAAGATAAGAAGAAATGGTTGAGGGTTTATATCTGTACATTGTTTATTTCTTTTTGATGCAGTATTTAGCCCTTACTTAGCCTGACTTAGCCTGACTTAGCCTTTTAGCGATATGGCGTGAAGGTCCAGAAAATGGTGCTATGTTATGTGTAGTCTATTCTACCTAGTGGAAGAGCAGCATCTGTGCTAGCTAAAGGCTAACCCTAGCTGCGTGGCTCTACCATCTGCTTTTCTTTCCAATGCTCACTCCCTCGGGAAAAAAAACAAACAAAACTGGACTATCTCAAACTACAGCTAACTACCAAACATGAGCTTTTTGTTTTTATGGAAACGTGACTCATTCTGGACATAGCTATTTAGCTAGCGGGGCACATCACGTCGACAGGATAGCAGCACCGTCTGGCAAGTGGTGGTGGTGGTCTGTGTGTTTAGATGCAGGACTGCTATAGTGGTCTCGAGCTCCTGTTCGTCGTTGGTGGAGTTTTTGACTGTAAAGTGCTGGTGAAGGTATCCAGGCCATCATGGACTACATGCCGGCAGCGAAGACCAACCCCTTCTTCCCTCCCGTCCTCCCTACAGTCTACAGAGGGACGACAGAGAGCGTCCTGACCCAGCTGTCTTACAGTCTGCTCCCTCTTAACACTCCCCTGGACTCCCAAAACCTCAAAACTTCCCAACAGCCATCACTGCACACTTACACTTTATCACTGCTGCTATTGGACAGTTACTATTATGACTCTTATCCCTGCTACTACAATCAGTTGCTGCTGTAATTCAGCAGTTTTACTGACTATTCTTTTTAGCGTTTATTTTCCACTCAGTTGACGTTCACTGTCCTGTGTATTGTTTGCACTCGTCTCACACTGTCATGAATTTGCACATTTATACATAGGCATGTGCACTGTGCCACTGTGTTATGTGTTGCAGTATGGTCCTTGAGGAAACGACATTTCGTTCCAATGTGTCCAGGGTATATAGTGGAATGACATTTAAAAACCACTTGACTTGAGGAAACATCAGAGGAAAAAAAAATGCTGTTTACTCTGCTTTTGCTTTGCAGAAGGAAAGAGAGCTGAACGAGAAAAGGGCGTGGTTGTCACGGAAGTTGAATTTGACATCTGTTCATCATTATTTTTTATTTATTTATTTATTTTTTTAAATAAACTGTGATTTGTACATGCCTGAGCTGCAGCACTCCAGTTGTGAGATGACTGTGTTTCTGAAGGTGTTGTTTACTTTTGCTAACAGTTTCTGTATGAGCGAACGTTTCCTGTAAGATATGGGTCCTTGAATCGGCCTGTGTGACAGAATGCCATGGTAGAGGAACAGTGTGTGCTGCTGCTGTGGTCAGTATACTATAATGAGGCCTCATGCGAAATTTGTATTGTGTAACAACCGTGCGATTGTACTTTAATTTTTATCACATACAGTGATGAGAAGAAGGATGGCCAGTAACTTTGCCCCTAAGCATAACCCTAAGAGTTCATAACTATTCATGAGTTGTCTTGTGCTAGTGTTTACAAATCTTCAGCTATGACTGAAGATCTTTAAGCACTGACACGGGTCTATGTGATGACGTGTAGCCAGAGGGCATTCATTTTAGCAGGTTAGTTTTGCTAAATAAGATTCGCTAGCAGGTTTTTAGGTAGCAACTGAACAGCTAGACTAGCACAGGATTCTATTTTCGACTTGTTAAGAATGAATTCTTGTAAGAAGTGTTGGTGCTATTCGCTTTGTGTATGTCCGTGTGTAAGATACTCCACTACGCCCATTTTTACAGTACTTTAATTAGCATGCTGTAGTGAATGTCACGGGAGGGTCTGGTCTATATACAGCCACCATAATCATAGGGATCTGAATTGCTGTGTGTAATTAAAGGGTAGCATTTAGCAAGTCTTTGGAAATCTGATCCAGGATCCTTTTTCAAACGCAACATCCCAAAACTGTAGTTTGGTTCTATTTTCTGACATGGACATGGACCTGTTTGTGCAGATGTTTTTAGAGTAAGCGTAGTGGATATATCTTGGAGTGTGTTTTAAAATCTTTTTTAGAGTAATAATAGTATAATGTATGTCCGGAGTTTATTAAATCTCTGAGCAGCAATGAAAGAAGCAAAGCATTTGATTTTTATTTATTTGGAATGATTAGAACCGTATGAAGCCTTGGATTCTGGTACGGTGGTGTATTTGGTCTCCTGTTGCCCTACTTCAGCTCTGAAATTCAGAATGTATTGATTATGGGTATAAAAATATATTTATACTTTTCTATACTGCTTTTTAGGGTGTGGTGATATGATGTTGTGATTGTATATACTAGTAACAGAAATCCAAAATGGTTGTACTGTTCAACGTTATGCTACAGTGGCATGCGAAAGTATGGGCACCCCTGGTCAAAATTTCTGTTAAGGTGAACAGTTAAGCAAGTGGAAGATGAAATGATCTCCAAAGGGCATAAGATTAAACATGAAACACTCTTTTGCAATATTTTAAGCAATATCAATGTATTGTTTTTGTTTTCTACAATTTTAGATTGAAAAAGGGGAAAGAAGCACCCTGCAAAAGAATGGGAACCCCAGGAGACTGGAGCTCTTGGATAACTTTGACCAAGGTGTCAGACCTGAATTAGCCTGTTAGGGTCATGGCTTGTTCAGTCATCGTTAGGAAAGGCCAGGTGATGCAAATTTCAAAGCTTTATAAATACCCAGACTCCTCGAACCTTGTCCCAACAATCAGCAGCCATGGGTTCCTCTAAGCAGTTGCCTAGCACTCTGAAAATGAAAATGATTGATGCCCACAAAGCAGGAGAAGGCTATAAGAAGATAGCAAAGCGCTTTCAGGTACCGATTCCCTCAGTTCGGAATGTAATTAAGAAATGGCAGCTAAAAGGAACAGTGGAGGTCAAGATAAGGTCTGGAAGACCAAGAAAAATATCAGAGAGAACTGCTCATAGGATTGCTAGAAAAGCAAGTCAGAACCCCCCGTTTGACTGCAAAAGACCTCCAGGACGATTTGGCAGACTCTGGAGTTGTGGTACACTGATCAACTGTTCAGCGACACCTGCACAAATATGGCCTTCATGGAAGAGTCATCAGAAGAAAACCTCTCCTGCATCCTCACCACAAAATTCAGCATCTGAATTTTGCAAAAGAACATTTACACAAGCCTGATGCATTCTGGAAAAAAGTCCTCTGGACCGATGAGGTTAAAATAGAACTCTTTGGCTGCAATGAGCAAAGGTATGTTTGGAGAAGAAAGGGCACAGAATTTCATGAAAGAACACCAGTCCAGCTGTTAATAATGGGGTGGATCGATCATGCTTTGGGGTTGTATTGCAGCCAGTGGCACGGGGAACAATTCACAGGTAGAGGGAAGAATGGATTCAATTAAATTCCAACAAATTCTGGAAGCAGACATAACAGTTGAAAAGAGGATGGCTTCTGCAGATGGATAATGATCCTAAACACACCTCAAAATCCTCGATGGACTACCTCAAGAGGCACAAGCTGAAGGTTTTGCCATGGCCCTCACAGTCTCCTGACCTCAACATCATTGAAAATCTGTGGATAGACCTCAAAAGAGAAGTGCGTGCAAGACAGCCCAGGGCTCTCACAGAACTGGAAGACTGTTGTAAGGAAGAATGGGTGAAAATCCCTCAAACAAGAACTGAAAGACTCTTGGCTGGCTACAAAAAGCGTTTACGTTGACATTTATGGCATTCGGCAGACGCCTTTAACCAGAGCGACTTACAAGCTGTGATACTTGCCAAAGGGGGTGCTACTAGGTACTAACTATGCAGGGTGCCCAAACTTTTGCTGCGGACCCTTTTCCTTTTCTGTTATTTTGAAAATGTAAAAGATGAAAAAAAAGATTGATTAAAATATAAAGGGAATGTGTCATCTGTAACTTTATGATTTTGGAGATCATTTCATCTTCCACTTGCTTAACTGTTCACATTAACAGACATTTTGACCAGGGGTGCCCAAACTTTCGCATGCAACTATATATCGACATTCAACTTTCTTGGAAGTACATATACAAGATTTAACTACAAGGGATTCTTTTAAGAATTAGGAAATGCAACCAATGGCTAAATAGAAACAGTAAGTTTGTCAGTATTTTTGGGTTTGGTTTGTGACAGCTGGAAATCTGTTTCCTCTTTTCAGCACAAGCTGCTTTTGTGTAACTGACCCGTGTGCACAACAACCGAACTCGACTTCTGCACTGCACATGTGTTGGGCGGAAAAAGAGACCAATGCGGAGTGAGGAGGTTCCCTGCTCCCTATGTTTACAGAAAAAAGAGGTAACAAAAGGAGGCACTAAATTAAAAAAAAAAAAAAAAAGAATTAGCACTAAAAGTGAAACATTAAAAAAAGGTGGTATCTCAAAATTTGCAAGGAAAAAAGTAAAAAAAAAAAAAAAAAAAAGTAATTCAGTAATGGTATTTTAGTAATTCAAAACCACTGTGCTCTGTGTAACTTTAACCTAAACCAGCCATTAAACGCAAATGAAAACTAAACAAATGTACTCTACATGGAGGAAGAAGTTCAAAAACCACATTCTAGCTAAGAGTAGGAGTTAAATGAATAGGAAGCAGGTCTTGCAGTAATTGCTTAGCTTGCCTTGATCATGTTGCGATCAGTGCCGTGTAATAATGAAAATGAACAGTTCAGTACACACATTGTGGCACAGATAAAATATTTAGGCCTTCCCAATCTCCTATATCCCCTTTAGGAGTAATTTGGGGCCTTGAGTAATTTGAGGACTTGTTCATACCAGGATTCATCTCCACTGATCACATTTCATCAGTAGGAGGGTTGAAGAAAATCTCCCAAAAGCAGCTCGATGTCCCTTCAAAACAAACCCCCCAAATGCTAGTTAATACTAAATAAAAACTCAAACCAGATGTCTGTATTTAGCTGTCAGTTGGCACTTCCTGATTAAATGGTCAGGCACTCTGAATGTTTATCTTGCCATTTTGTACAGGATGTGTTCATCTAATTATATTTTCTGTGCTTTCAATGTGCTGTTCTGTCCAATGAGATAACGTTTAATTCCCTTCCAAGCCTATCCTTTATTTTAAATCCTAACATCCGTCTCTGAAGGTGGCAACATGACCCACTGTGCCAGCTCTTGTCATTTCATTAAATAATTATTTCACCAAGGTGCTAAATTTCTCACATTGTTAATCTGTTGTCACAGAGACACTATAGCTGTGAGGATATTTAGAGCAGTTCACTGACAGAAATAGTAGCGAGCAGAGCTTACGTTTAGAAAGGTAAGAGGTGTATATATGAGAGGAGAGTGCATGTGGAAAGTATGCATGTTTGAATAAAGAGGTTTAATTAATATAATGTATTAAAAACTCAAATCAGAGACAGCAGTGTGGCTGGACACTTCAAAAGTAGCATGATTCCGTGGGAAAACTACAAACCTGGCAACACATGGTGACTAGGATTCTTTTGAGGTTGTCCGGGACGCACTGGGACACATTGCAGCTCACAGTACAAATGTAACGTGGCCACACGCGTCGCCTCCGAATGATTTGAGCCTGAGCGATCGGATCTCGGGACGCATTTGATCCTGTTCATGCCTGTGTGTAGCGCCGTTCACTTGTCTTGCACACCTCTAATTTGCATGAAACACACCCTTATGCAGGTGTTGTGATGGCGAGCCGATAAAAGGAACGCATTCAGCCGGTTATCCAGATCTGCGCTGTCAGCGCTTTGTAACAGTAAGGAATCAATATTGAGTAACATTTAAGACACAACTTGGGGAAATGTTCTCTTTATTTTTGCTCTGCTAGTGGAAACAGATCCCGAAGAACACTCACGCTCACTTTATAGCTGGCCAGCTTGCTCATGCTAATCTGTACATTGCATTTAAAGGTGTTTCTGGTGAAATTAGCATCATATTTTAGGTCAAACGTTACATTCCTGAAAAGCATATCTTGCTGCTGATAATATCGCTTACATTACTGTAGTAACAGTTTCGAACTAAAAAGTTGAATTTTACGTGGTGAATACAGACGAGCGGAGCGATAAAACACAATGGCTACGTTTACATGCACATCAATATTCTGATATTAATCGGAATTTGGCAATATTCTGATTAGTATTGAATCATGTAAACGCCGCTATCCCATTACTTGAGCAATATGCCATTTTAATCTGAAATTTGTTGCATGCAAACATTCAGAAAATCCACAAAGTAGATATACTCCTGAATACTGCAAGGAATTATGGGTGCTAACAGATGCTTGGTTGTAGTTTAGGTATTTAGGAAACTATACTTCCAACAACTATGTATACAGGAATATTCCAATGCCTGTACACATATAAACATCATATTCGGAATATGGCTGCAACCTGAATATAGACCTTAAATGGAATAATGAAACATGGGAAGTGAAATGGTCCAGTGTGTTTAGAGGAAATATAGGCACTCCTGGAACGCCGCTCGACCAATCAAATCCCAGGGACAGTGCGAACCCCTGATTTTAAAGCGTATGTGCATTTTCTCCGTAGGTGCAGGAGGTGTAGGAGATATTTGGGGGCTCTGTCAGTTTCTAATATTTGCACCCTTACACACACTTTCACTTTCATTATAAAGGCAGAAGTCATATGTTAAAAGCTGGATATGGATTTAAAAAAAAAAAAGAAAAAGGAAAGTAAGGGAGGCTAACAGACGCCTCTCAGACCCTAACACGAATTATGACCAAATTGGCCAAAGGGTGTGACTCCCCTCACCGACGCAAGTCGACACGACTCTACAACACTCAACACTTATCTCACGCTGACCTTTTATCTCACTGCTCGGTGCAAGAGCAGGCGCAGGCGATTTTTAGACGCGAGACGCGCTTCTAGCGACAAAAACAAGCTGAAGCAAGAAGCCAAACCCCTGAACGGAGCAGCGAGTGTTGTTGGGAGTCGACTCTGGAAAAACAAAAGCCACAGAATGCCTGAGGAAGAAGATCATTATGGGAAGCATGGTAATGCACAGTCAGGAAGCTTCGTTTTAGCAAATGGAGTCTTGGTGTGGTGTCTGGTTTAAAAGCGAGTGGCAGAGTAGCACTGTTGTTGTTGTGGCGCATTTCTCTGCTTCACTCTTACGAGCTCTCTACTCTAAACAGCATCTGTGAAAACAATACGGTTATTAGAAATCTATTATTGTGGATTTTATTCAGCTTTCATTTGAAACATGTCTGTCCTGTATAGGCCCTTTTTTCCTCAATGGCTTTGTGATTATAAAAGTGGGAGTTAGCTTTTGTGCATTATTGGGATAGCGCAGTTGTGAGAGATGAATAGTTTTCATTGTATATTTCTCCAGAAGTTGCTGGTTTACAGCATGATTTGGCTGTTCTGCATGTCTGCGTATTGTTTTGGGAAAAGATCGCATTGGAGTAGATAACATTGTGATTACAAATATTATGATGTCGAAACGCCATCAGATAAAAGTGCTGTAGTTGGTACTACTTGGTCCAGGGTGCTGGCAGCATATGTGTTTGTTCTTTATGAAAGCTGTGGTAGTTGGAGTGCTGCTTGCTAATGGAGTTTCCTTTCCACACATGTGGTCCCAAGGTGGGAAAGTAACGGGACGTCCGAATGAGTGTAGAGTGTGTTACCATGAGACGACCTTCAGTTGGTCCAAGAGTTATTCATAAGAAGCCATTAAAAGTTTAAGGAGCTCATAATTCTCGCTTAGAAGTGTCCCCAGTTAAAAAGCACAGATATATCATGTCTAAATGCCTTGATATATGAGCTAACATTGCACATATAAATGCATGTAAAGGCATATATCAGTAGTATGCATGACCATAACATTATAATATTCAACTTCTCTATATTGTCTCTATAGACAGCCTATGTGGGGAAAAGTGTAAATATGGGCAACTGCTAAGCAAGAAAGGAAGTGCCAAAGCCAGTCATAGGCAGAAGATAACAAGATTTAACCACACAAATGTGTGTGTGTTTTAAATTATAAACTGTCGCCTGATGCACCACAGTAGCTAACTACAATCCAGTACCTAAATACATCATTTCAAATGATAGCAACAGCGATTCCTTTTAAAATGGATATTGGGATAAAATTACACAAATTTATTGTAAATCGATTTTGAAATAGAAGAAACCTTTATTTGTCACATACATTACAGCACTGTGAAATTCTTTTGTTTGCATGTCCCAGCTTGTTAGGAAGCTGGGGGTCAGAGTTCAGGGTCAGTCGTGATACAGCGCTGGGGCTTGAACCCAACCTTCTGTAACCCAGAGCCTTAACCGTTGAGCCACCACTACCCTAAGGTTAAATTGTCGAGGTAAAATGACACAATCAGCATCAAACATTTAATAGAGCTACTGAGAACTCTCACCAGTTGATTTTTTGAAGCAAACACATTTTTAATTATAGGTCAAGCACTTATGTTACTCAGAGTGTGCTTAAATACTATTAACTGCGTGTGTGTGTGTGTGTGTGTGTGTGTGTGTGTGTGTGTGTGTACAGTCAGGTCCAGAAGTACAGTGACAGAGTTTTTGTGATTTTGCCTTTATACACCACAATGGATTTGAAATAAAACAATCAAGATGTGATTGAAGTGT
>CM074957.1:11604176-11640445 GCA_037577455.1 Pangasius macronema
TGGTCTATGTTATAAAGCATGACATCACTTCACTGACAACCCCCAACTCCCAAAAAATGCACAGAACCAATAAAAATGTATGAAATAACATGTGCTTAGGTTAGTTTGGGTGTCAAAGTGGTCGATATAAGCACTTTATAATATTCTTATGCCATGACAGATCTGATAAATATCAGTCATATAGCGTTTAGTGGCCTGTTATTTAATTAAACCTCGTCAAATGTTCGGTGGTAGTACTTATTGATTGAAATGTTGGATTATCAAAATAATCATTAGTTGCAGTTTATAAGCTATGGTAACAAATTTGAATTGACAAGCTTAAACAGGCAGTTACACATGGCATTAAATTACACACAAAATGTGTGTAATTTAATGCCATGTGCCCACCGTTTACGCTGCTTTTGTCACTAAATCTGGACGCACTTGCCACACTCTGTGGTCTGTGCAGGACTTTTACAGATATAAAAATGTCATAACATTTTCTGGCATTTGAGATGTGAGCTCTGCCTCATTAGAGATATCTTAGAAATCTTAGAACGCCTTAGTTTTTATATGCGCACACCACAAACAGACAGCATTCTCTCAGCCTGGATGCAACAAAAATCTCTCTCCAGACCATGCCCACCTCTTAAGACAGCCCTGGTTAATGGTTCTGAAAGGTTACATGGGGACAGTCTTTGTGTGTAGGGGTCTGCTGCAAATTCAGTGATGATGATGATGATGATGATGATGATTTAAAAACAATTTTATGTAATTGAAACTATAGTTAATAGAACTTTTAAATAGAGCACTACTGGAAAACGACTGTCAAGATAATCGTTTTTGGAGATGGTACTCCGTATAGTACTCAACACTTTTACAGATATACTTAACAAATCGGTTTTTGCCATATTTCTCACCCTAATAGTGCACATTGCATGTTAAATGGCTAGAAACTCTGGAGCTGGTAATGTAAAAGCTTTTGCTTGGCCTTTATCCCATCTGGCCCATTGTGGGTTACACCCACACTGGTATGTGTAAGAGACTATAGTGCAAGCATGTAGATGGCTGAAGGAAGGATATGACTCAAAGCTGCAGTATGATCCCATTGCAGGCATCTTGGAAGGAACCTGTCTAATAAAGCTGGAATGCCAGTTACCAGTTGTGTTGGTACAATTCAGAGCGAGAAAGCTGATACTCATAGCCTAATTCATTGTTCATGGTCTAATTCGTTATACTCCTGTTCATGGCCTGATTAATTTTACTCCTGTTCCTGTTTATGCTCCAGATCCATTCAGCTCCTAATCAGTGGTGTCATGAACTTTTTTTTGGATAGGGCACACATACCTGGCTTTTCAAAGCTCACAAATGAGCTGTGCTTATTTTATAACTGCATTGAGAAATAATTGATCTTGCTACCTTTTCAGTTAATTAAGTTAAAATTGGGAATTTTATTAAGCTTGAAACATGTTTTAGGTTAGTAGGAAAAAATCTTCATGGGACTGGAGAGAGGGGTAAGAATGTATCTGTGGGGAAAGGGGCAGTGTAAGTGGACTTCACAGTAACAGTTGAAACTGGGATGAGTGTTACGGTAGCCCCAGGGAGCTGTTAATAAAGTTGACTGTTAAATCCATGGTAACAGCAGTGACATGACAAACAAAGACAGTCAGTAGCTCATCAGGCCCTATCCTAGAGGTGCCAGGTTTTAATCCCCACACAGGGCTCTCTTACGTACTATTAGTGTTGGATTTGTAGCAAAATTCCGCATAGGATCCCACCGGTAGTGATATCCGACCAAAGGCTGAAGTGACACTATGCCTATTATTACGCATGTATGCTACAAGAGTATTTTTTGTTATGTAATAAATTAGCTTAAATCCAAGAGAATGAATGTAAATCATGAAAAGTTTATTTAACAAGATGGAAGACTCAATTATAGACAAGTTTAAACAAGTATGTTTTTAATCTGGATTTAAAGTCCAATGTAGAGCTTGCATTCCTCAGTGCCACAAGATATAGCTTTATATCTTTATATTGTTGCAGCTTGGGAAATCCTGGGGTAATATGCTGTGCGTTTTCTTGGTAAGGACATGCACCTGCTGCTTTTGGAACGAGATGAAGCTTTACTTAAAGAGAGCCAGCTAGTCAGAAACATCCGAATGTCCGATCTAAAGATTATGAATATCATACACTAGTCTTTCAACTCAATGTAGCATTCATGTAACTGTCAATAATGAACAGTAAGGAACCAATTTTTATTGGTTCTGTGCATTTTTTGGGAGTTGGGGGTTGTCAGTGAAGTGATGTCATGCTTTATAACATAGACCAACTAATCAATAATGAAATTTGTTGCAATCTGTTTTAATTATTGAATTTGATCTATTTCTTTTGCATCCACTTTTTAGCCAGAGCTGATTTTGTGCTGTGATGTCTCCAGAAACCAGACTGAAATACACTGAGCTTGTTATTCTTCTGTAAAGTAACAACAGAGTTGGAAAATCCACTTGATAAATTATACAGCCAGCAGGCCCGAGGCTATAACCGATGCGTTCACAAGCTGTGTAGGGCAAATGAATGAACATTAAATCAACTAATCGAGATTATCAATACCACTCAGAAGCAACTTGTGATTGACAAACTTTGTTAAGGTCTCGTCTATAAAATCTCAGTTAATTTTTATAATTAAAATGCCCTGCCAGTCCTGATTATAGGACTGTTCAGTAATGCAGTAGAGTGGATAATCTGTTTTTATTTTGTTTTGTTTTAGCATATGTCTAAGTTACTTTTCATTGTCTTCACAGGTGAACCCAGAAAATACGACCCCAGCTTCAAAGGGCCAATCCATAATAGGTAATAACACAGCTTTTAAATAAAACCTGGTTCTTAACAGGCAGCGCTCTTAGTGCCAGTGATGTTGTGAGGTTGTTTTGAAACTTACAGTTTGTCCATATTTGTATGAAGTGTCCAGGCTGCTTTTCAGTAGCAAAATATCGCAGGGTCTTATCCCTACACTTTAACAATTGTAAAAATGTCCGTGAAAGGTCCGTATCGCACTGGACGCACTGGACTGTGCTAGTGGATATAGCTTTTAATTATGTGAACAATTCTGCTTTTGTACTAGAAGAGTAACACAATGCCTGTATTTGTATAATGCTCCAGACTGTGGGCATGGTCTAACCCAGAATGTAGAAATGCCAGAACTGTTTTAATCATGCCAACAAATTTAGTTGGTTCTATTTCCCAAAATGTAGCAGCCTAATTGAAATCACCGTGACCCAGACCAGGAAGTTACTCAGGACTAGTCATTCATATGGGGGCAGTCGTGGCCTAATGGTCTGAGAGTCGGACTTGTAACCCGAAGGTGAACCCGAAGGTCGTGTGTTCGAGTCTCGGGTCCGGCAGGGATTGTAGGTGGGGGAGTGNGATGGGTTAAATGCAGAGCACAAATTCCGAGTATGGGTCACCACACTTGGCCACAAAGTCTCTTCACTTCACTTCACGTCACTTCATGTTAACGAACATGGTCGTTATTCAAGTTTATATGAAGGCTTGTGCAGCGATTTGATGCTGTCTTGATACACACCTCTAGTCTCAACCAGATGCCCTGTGATTCTTTCTGGCAAACTTAAAAAAAATAAATAAATAAATGAAGAATGTATTCATAAGCGTATCCCTAGTGCAAACACACAAGTGTACTTTTGTGCCNGTGTCCCAATGGATTGTATAGTATTGTGTGTTCTCCTTTACAGAGGCTGCACAGACATCTTTTGCTGTATACTTTTCGTCTTGGCTATAATTGGATACGTCGCTGTGGGAATACTAGGTGAGTCATTGCCTCTCTTTAAAGCATTTTGTTTTAAAAGGCAGAAAAGTCTGTATTCATGGTCTTTGTATTCATGTCTTCACCTGCGTGTAGACAAAGGGAGGAGGAGACAAAGTATAGGTCTATGTAATTACGGTTTTAAACAGATAATGGGCCCACGTTAGCACAATGACCTAAGTGAATATAGGCCTGTATAATATAACTACTATAAAAAAAACAGTGTGTAAACAGAAATTGCATGCCTTCATGCACAAGGAAGACCACAGTGATGTTAAAAATCTGCTGACCTCATTGTGGCCCATCCTGAAGTGATCGTGCTTATCGTTTTTTGAAGCCGGATGTAGTTATAAAAATAAAGGAAAATAAAAATAAAGAACTGATATCACTATTGCTAAATACTTTGTGGCCTATCCCGTCTTGTAGTGTTGGGTTAGCAGAAGTGAAAGGATTAATAGAAGAACTCGTAGCTATTTAAGAGTAATTAGTTTACTATGCACAGATAAATCAATAAATTTAATATTGTTATGATTCATGCTTATGTTTAAAGAGCTTAATCTTGACTGTAGTTGCAGCCATTTTTTCAGGTTCAGTGAAAATATTAATAAAGACGTCAAAGCAGTACCTGGGCTTCATTATTTCATGTTAAGGGCACTGCCAGTCTCAGTCTGCTCGTTGTGGAAACAGCCGTGATTGCTGGTTTAGGTGGATAGAGGCTTAATGGCCTTAGTGCAATCTATATGAGTCATTGTGGTGCAAGTTTAAGTTTGTTTCGCGTCAGTTCTCCAGCGTACAGATTGCTGTGGCAGCCACAGCAAGGCCTCTGACTGGACTGTTGTATATTCATCGTACATGACGCGTATGGAAAGTACGGTACAGAACAGAATGAGGTACGAACTTATACACGGAGTAAATACAGGGGTTTGTGCTTTGTGTTTTTATAACCCTCGTATATCCTGGATTGTGTAAGTGTGAACATCATGTAATGTTTGTGTTTGTGCAGTCAGTACTCGGTTTTCTCTTCTCCTCTCCAGCATGGTCTCAGGGTGACCCTAGGAAGGTGATCTACCCCACAAACAGCCGAGGGGAATTCTGTGGTCAAGTCGGCACTCCTTTGGAGTAAGTTGAAATGCCAGACGTCAGAATGTCTTCCTGTTTAATGCTAACCTTAAATTCTTAAAACTCTTGGAGAATGGAAAGGACACAGTTTATTCATCTGTGTGGCACTTGTTTCTGGCGGTCCTTTGTATGTGTACATGAATAATGTGTTTATGGTATATTGCGGTGTTTGTAAAACAGGAAGAAGCCCTTCCTGTTGTACTATAACATCCTGAAGTGTGCCAGTCCTGTAGTCCTCCTAGAGTTCCAGTGTCCCACCCCTCAGGTACATGATCTTATCCTTATTCTGTCCACCTTTGTGCTTATTGTGGTCTATTTTATTAAATAATATATTGGTAAATGAGTTAATGCATAAAAATGGAAAATATTAAGAAGATTATGACTTGGATTGGCAAAGCAATGCAAGAAATGTATATGTGGCCCTTTGTAAAGACTGTGACAGATGAGCTAATGAATTATCTGGAGCCTAATTTTAATCTTGTTTTACTTTTAAATAAACTTGACATCACACTGGTGTCTAGAGCCGAGCGTGAGGTTATGCTGCTAGAAACATATGCAAAATGGTAGAAGCAAAAGTGTTGAAACCGTTTGAATTCATGAGTGTCATATCATGGATATCAGACGAATAACGGTTTTAATTTTTGCCATCGTATCATTTTGGTTTTGTGAAACTGTAGTTGGTGTCATGTTAGGGTGGTGTGACAGCCCTAGCTAGGAGGAAGCATGATCAGTACCCGGAAAACCAGGCATTTATCTCTTTTTCGTTTCTAGATTTGCGTGGAGAAATGTCCTGATCGATCCATCACTCTGTTAAATGCCATTGTTAATACCAAGCAATGGGAATACTACAAAACCTTCTGTGTACAAGACCCAGGCAACATGGTAGGTGGAATATGAAGGTTAAAAGAAACAGCCAAGAAGCATTAAACCTAAATTTTTGTTTACCTTTGTCTGCCTGTATCTGTCTCTCTGTCTGTTGCTACAGTTGATTTAAGGATTTTCATGACTTTTACTTCACAGGCACCTCCTGAGATCCTGAAACAACGGCTTTGTCCTGCAATGCTCATCCCTAGCAAACCATGTAAGGCCTCATCTTTTTCTCAAGTACCCGTTTTATTTTAAACAGAAATTTTTATTGCTTTTTTAGAAGTTATGAGCCTTATTTCTACAAATTACAAGATTTATTTTACTTATGAGCAGTAAGTACATCAGCAGTGAGAACATCAGTTTTAAATAGACAAGGCTTTTTCTGCTTCTGGTTTTTGACTTTTCATTATTATTTCTTTTTTTTTTCGTGCTCAGTCACACGGAGGTGTTTCCCCGCACTTGGCATACAGGGGAATCAGGTCACTGTAGGAAACAGTACCAATTTTCAGGATGGAGAGGGCAAAACTGTACAGGCCAGCGACCTACTGCCTGCTGTAAAGTGAGTATACACACAGATACTGGTGTATCTAACATGCCTGTACATGTTTAATGTGTGGTAAAGCAACAGATTTAATAACAAAACAAAAGTTTGGAATAACAGTTCACATTTACGACAGGGGTTCTTAAATCTTTTGCAACCAGGGACTCCTTTAACTGTAAAATAAAGATTATTATTTTATAATTTTATATTCTATTTATACCTGTGAAATTATTATTATTATTATTATTATTATTATTGTAAAAAAAAATAAGTACGTTTCCTACTTTCACAGTCATTAAGAGAATAATTAGCAGCCACGTCTTACTAATGGAATGCACAAGGTTAGTTAATCATCAAAAAGTGTGACTAAAAGCCGAACCTTTGTCAGTTTGGTGTACTCATCTGTGTGTCTACATCATGCCAACATAAAAGGACATCAGCCATGGTCTCAGAGAAGCAACTTTTGCTGCTCATCAATTTGGGAAGGGTTATAAGGCTATCTCCAAACCATTTGAAATTCACCATTCTATAATGAGAAGGATTGTTTACAAGTGGAGAGCCTTCAAGACTGATGCCAATCTTCCCAGGAGTGGGTGTCCCAGCAAATTCAGTCCATGGTCAGACCATTTAATGCTCAGAGATATAAAGAAAAACATAAGAGCTACATCATGTAACCTAAATGTTAATGTTCATGACAGCACAATCAGAAAAAAAAATTGAACAAGTATGTCTTTCACGGAAGAGTGGCTAGGAAAAACCCCTTCTCTCAAATAAGAATATGGCAAGGTGGAGATGTATGGTCATCATGCACATCGCCATGTTCGGCGAAAACCAAACACAGCGCATCACCACAAGCACCAACTGTCAAGCATGGTGGTGGAGGGGTGATCATTTGGGAGCTTGTTTTCCAGCCTGGGAAACTTGCAGTCATTGAGACAATGATGAACTCCACGTTATACCAAAACATTCCTGAGACAAATATGAGGCCATCTGTCCAGCAGCTTAAGCTGGGACAAAAAAGGGTGAACAGGACACACCAGCAAATCAACATCTGAATGGTTAAAGAAAAAAAAAATCAAGGTGTTGGAATGACCAAGTCAAAGTACAAACCTCAACCCCACTGAGATGGGCTATCTCACCCGGTTTTAAAGACGTTTTACTACACTCTCTAACTATTTGAGGATGTCTGTTGCAAGTGAAATTCAATAACTTGCTAAAGGTGGTTCGGACCGCACAATTATTATTTAGGCCCTGATAAATAAAAACATAGAATTCCGTGACTGTATAATTTGTAGTATATATTTTTATTATGTTACTATATATTTTTTTTCATGTTTTGGGTATTTACTGCAGCCTTAGAGTGTTTTATTCCAGAAATTTCTGATAACAGAACACAGTGAGTCCAAGTTGGTTTAATTTTTAAAAATTATTTTAGGCTTGCTTGCTTTTTTAAAATTTTTTTATTTATTTATTTATTTATTTATTTTTTAAATTATTAAGGGTTTGGATTAAACCCATTTAATTCAAATGAGAACCTCTGTTAAACAAGAGCTTGTTACTTAGGAATGAGGACGTAAAGATGGTGCGATTTCTATTAATTGCCATTCCAGTTAAAGACAATGAATGCTTTTAAATTTGTTTCTGCTGCTTGCAGGAATGCCACTATAGTTGCTGAAACTCGAATCGTGGTAATGAAGATCTTTGAGGATTTCACGCAGTCATGGTATTGGATAATCCTGTAAGTAAATGGTAATCTGTCTACGAAGAATATTTGCCTCATTCTTAACTTAATTATGTGAAACCCAGCATTGCAATGTCCATGGAATCCGATTTATGCACGTCATTAAATTTGTCCTTATACACTGATCTCTGATGTTCTGTGCGAAGCTTATATTCTGTGTCTCGGTTGTTTTTCATCAGTGGTCTGGTCATAGCAACAATTCTAAGTCTGATCTTCATCGTACTGCTGAGGTTCTTGGCTGGCATCATGGTCTGGGTTATGATTGTCATGGTCATCCTCGTCATTGGATACGGTAGTGTCTCTCACAGAACAACTAATGAAGCATATTGGGGGCTAAGATACTTGTGTGTAAAATTTGTGTTACTTTTCACCACTGTAATGATCAGAGTGAACGGTGAATGCAGTTCATTCTAGCCATATTATATAAAGTATATACATGGTTACATTAATAGGAACACTTGTACCCCTGCGCATGAATGCAGTTATCCAATCAGCCGATCATACAGTTTCACGAGCTATAGTTAATGTTCATGTCAAACATCAGAATGGAGAAAATATGATCTCCTTGCCTTTGACCGTGGTACCGTTGTTGGTGTCAGATGGGCTGATTTCAGAAACTGAAACTCTTGGGATTTTCTCTAGATTTTACACAGTATGGTGCAAAAAACAAAAAACATCCAGCGAGCAGCAGTTGGAAACACCTTGTTGATGAGAGAGAGGTCAGAGGAGAATGGCCAGACAGGTCTGAGCTGACAGCACAGCTATGCTAACACAAATAACTACTCTTTACAAACATTTTGAGCCAAAAATCTTTGCAGAATGCAAAACACATTGAACCTTGAGGCACAGGGCCAAAAGACCACATCAGGGTTCCTGTCAGCCAAGGCTAGCAGTCTGAGGGCCATGGGCACGAAAGTTGAAAGTTGGAAAGATGTATCGGCTGGTCTTTTTCCAATTTTCAAGTGTCCAGTACCAGTGAGCTTGTACATTAACTCTGAAATGCATCTAGTACTGGTCGACTAAACTTATTAACACACTTATTCGTCCACAGGTCCACAAGAATAATTTTACCGACCACTCACATAAGTATACAAAATGTGGCTGGACAACTCCTGTACATCTGTGACTATGTAGGTGCCATCTTTCTAATTCAAGTACATATGAAAATATAGGTTATATTTTGCGTCTAGTTCATGGTTTGATCAAGAGCTCTCGGTCTAAATGTGTGCAGGCTTTACTCTTTGCTCACTCTTTTATTATTATTATTTTTTAATCTTTCTGTTCTGAGCAGGTATCTTCCACTGCAGTATGGAGTACGTTCATCTAAAGAACAGCCCTGGGGCCAACATCACCCTCGTGGAGCTGGGTTTCCAGATGGACTTGAATGTGTACCTGCATATCAGGCAGACCTGGTTAGCCTTCAGTGAGTCATCTCTTCGGTTAGATCAGAATCCAGAGGCCAGGGGGATTTAGAATGAGGATTAGCAGGCTCAGATGTGACGTGTTGAAACAGAATGAAAACAAAATGATAAGATGTGTGGCATGCATATGACACGCTGAGTATCCTGCTCTGTTCATCTCTGCAGTAATCATTCTGGCCATATTGGAGGTCATCATCATCCTGCTCCTTATCTTCCTCAGAAAGAGAATATTAATCGCCATTGCTCTCATCAAAGAGGCCAGCAGGTGTGTAAAATCAATGGGTTCTATCCATTGTAAGTTAGAATTTCAGTTTACTTTTACTAATCGTCTTATTCCGCTTCTTCTGAGGTATTGATGATAGATGTCTTTTCTACTATAAATACTGTTACTGTTTCATAACTACTATTTTCATATCTGCTGTTTTTCTACTCCCTTGGTAGAGTTTTTCTTTGTAGTCTGTATTCCGTAAGGGGAAAAAAAACGGCTATGGAGTTCACGTCCCCTTCTTTTTCTAGAAATATAACTGTTGGGTGGAGTTCTCTTTCAGCCATTATCTAAACTCTTGTGAAACTAAAGATGCACAGTATTTAGATACTGAAGCTACATTCAAGTTAAATCTTATCAGTTCGTGTGTACAATAATACTGAGGCTGTACAACTAAAACCTTATCGTTTACAGGGCCATCGGTCACGTGATGTCATCGCTGTTTTACCCTCTGTTAACCTTCCTTCTCCTAGCCGTAGTCATTGCGTACTGGGCCATCACAGCTGTGTATCCTTCAGCTCTGCCTTAATTGCATGATTTTTTGACTTCTAGTGCCCATTTGGGTTTTGTCTCATGAGCACTGAACTGGTTAACAGTAAGTGAGAACAGTTTGGATTTTGTCAGTGCCATCTTGTCATTAATAAGGCAATGGCAGATGGTACAAGAATGTTTTGCATGCTCAAAATACGAACAGCTCAGCTGAAGAAATTACCTTCTGTCAGCTCAGAATAGTGAAGCATATGACACATAATGTACATGCTGTTGATCAATGTTTGTTATATAGCAGATACACTTTCCCATATTCAGCCTGGAAGGCTTTGTGACTTCTCAGTACCAAGACACTGCTTTTCTTTTGCCTTAATAACTTTTAAGTTATATTTTATATATATTTTATATATTTTAACTTTTTTCTCTTAATAAGAGAAAGAGAAAGAGAGGCTGGTGAGCACCATTTATAGCTTCTATGATGCATAACTGCTGCAATGTAGTGATAATTTTGAGCATGCCCAGTTGTGTCTTATTCCTTACTTAATCCAATTTTGACACCTAATTTAACATTACAAAGGTTTTTAAGAAAAGACCCCTTCTAGGTTTTTGTTTTTACCAACTTGCTTTATCTGTCATAACTCTCCAAGTGTTATAAAAAGTCCCTGACAGCTTTGCTCAGCTTCCTCTCCACATCCAACGAGGCAGTGTATAAAGTGTTTAATCAGACTGAGTGCACTTATGCAAGGAGCAACTGCAACCCTGAGGTGAGTGTTTCAGTACACAGACAGTGTTGGAAGGATGTCATCCTTCCAACTAAGGAAACAGAAATCAGTAGTTGTTTTTGTTTATAGCTTTTTGTCCTCAGAATATCTTCGGTTTGGTAATGATTGTGGAAAATATGGAAAATTGTGGAAAATTGTGGAAAATTGTCAAAGTAAAGGTGGAGATTGTCCTCCATTAAGTTGGTTCTCCAAAAAAAAAGAGAGAAATTGAATAAAACATGTCATTTGTTTGTGTGGTTATATGTAGATTATATTGTTATATCTGTCACCACACACTGAATGTATAATATGTCAAAAAAGCAAAAATTGGTTCGATTTATGGTTTGGTTTTGAATTCAACAGCTGTTTAATGCAACATGACATCGCTCACATCCATAGACTGACACTGATATATTGCTATCGTAATATCAAAAGTCAAACCTGCACAAATTATGACAGCACAAATCAACACAAACAAATTACTTAGGTTTTTTTTTTCCTGCTTTATCCCTCGGACATGGAGGTACCGACTGGAGTGGGGGGAAAAACTGCAACAAAAGAGATCCTGATTGAGTGCTTGTTGTGCATGATTGAATTTGATTGAGGACCAGTGTAATATCCCTACAAGTGTAGGGAAATCAAATAGGAAATATGATCAGCTTGATGTCTTTTTTCAGAACTACACCGGCACGGAAATGCAGAAACAGTGCCCAAAGTCTCAGTGCCTTTTTGCTTTCTACGGCGGCGAATCTGCCTACCACAAGTACATCATCTTCCTGCAGTTCTACAACGTCTTCCTCTTTTTCTGGTGTGCCAACTTCGTCACAGCCTTGGGTCAGATGACTCTGGCAGGTGCCTTTGCTTCCTACTACTGGGCGTTCAACAAGTCTCGCGATATGCCTGCCTGCCCAGTGTTTGCCTCATTTGGCAGAGCTCTCAGGTATGTGACTGAGTGTGAGAATTTCCGTGTACTTTCCTAAGTCTATAAATAAATTACAGGATTTTGTTTGGTCTATCTTGTAGCCCAGCTGGTCTTCAGACTGCAGTTTGTTTTGTTCTCCTTACATAAGCATACCTTGGCTTATACAGACAGCAGGCTAAAGGAAAAATCAGTGGCTCTAATATGTCATGGGAGGCATTTTCCTTGTCCCTTCAGAGCGCATCTTCACTAGAAATGAATACAAAGTTATTCTGGCTGATCAGCTTCACCCTATGAAGTATTTCTGTTCTAATGGGATGAAAATGTCTTCATCACCAGGGCAAGAGGGCTGACTGAGTGGTTTGACGATGGTATGAAAATGATTTAAATCATATGTTAAGGCCTTCATAGTCATCAGACCATAACCCAGTTTAACACTTCAGTCCAAAATCTCCCATAAGTGTTTAACAGCCCGCTCCACCACAAGCTTTAAAACAGCTTTTGAGGAAGTACCTTTTACCCAGTTCCTGAGGCTTGTAGAATCTGTGCCAAGGTTTTGCTTCATGTATGCGGTCAGTAGAATGCTGCACATGGGCTATTTTTTAAAATAGCATATGCAAAGGGAATACAGTATGTCATTAGCAGATGGTGTTGAGTCATTAGCAGATGGTGTTAAGTCACTGGCAGTTTTTTCTTTGACATGAATTTATTTGAAAGAGAGGCGGAACAAGGCCAGTAACTGCCTGTAGCAGTTAAATATAAACTTATATATATAATATTTAGTCAGGTGTATTCCAGATACACCAAAAATTAAAAACATACCAAGTAAAGCTCATATTTTGAACGCAAACTGATTATTTTGACCTTTTATTATAACCACTTGTTGGGTGCGTGGAAATTGCAAGTTGTGCCAGATCATGAGTACATGGTTCTGTGCACATAATGTATGTAGGCTATACCTCAATACTAGGAGTTCAGGAACGTAGCTAAAAACCTTACAGATTGGTGTGTGATGGTAGAAAGAATGCTTCCTGGAGTGCCTCTGTATTGAAAAATATATAGGGAACCTCTTTTCCCAGAGGATCTTTATCAACATGTGAATTTGGAAAGGTTTTTTATTAATAAAGTACCTCAGCTTCTTGACTAAAATCCCAGAGTTACACTGAGAATAATTACATTGCCCATTTCCCCATGTAAATCCGGTTGGCTGTTGGGCTCCTGCACTGCACGTGGTCCGAACCCATAACGGTTGGGGATTGGGAGTGGGCAGGGGTAGTGGATCAGGGGGTCAGGACATCAGACTAGCCTGTCATCCTGTCTTTGTATGGATTTATAATTTGTGTGCGCATGTGCCTGTGTCTGTAGGTATCACACAGGCTCTCTTGCGTTCGGTTCTCTCATCTTGGCTATCGTCCAGGTCATCAGGGTTGTGCTGGAGTACCTGGACCACAAACTAAAAGGTAAACTGAGAGCACCTACACGACCTGCACATCCTTCCTGGTCTCCTTGTCATCAGCAGATTCATTGTTTTTTTTTTTATTTGATGCACAACCTCAACAGTTTAATTCATTTTCATTTAAAACAAGGTCGAGTTTCTTACACCCTTTAATGAGCTGTATGTGATATTGAGAGATTCTGGTTTGTCTTGACAGTGGCACAGAATAAATTTGCCAAGTTCCTTCTCTGCTGCCTCAAGTGCTGCTTCTGGTGCTTGGAGAAATTCATCAAGTTCATCAACAGGAATGCTTACATCATGGTGGGTGTTCCTGACCTTTTTCATTCTCCAAGCCAGTGTTTTATTTTATCTCCGTTTAATTACAGCTGGACTGAACAACATAACTTCCACTAGCTGCCACTAGTTTCATCTTCTACATTTGACTCTCTTTATGGCTTTGTAAATTTACAGATGCAAAATAATAAAAATACATAAGCTGCAAGCTTTTACCTACTGTAGTTATAAAAACATGGAACCTGTACCAAAGAGCTAATGGGTAGTGTTAGTGATGAACAAATTCATGGTGGTTATGGATATTTTGACACGTTTGGCTACAGATAAATAGATCAGTGACAATATGGCAATACAAACTGAAACTCGGATACTGAAATCCCACTTGTGTCACATTGAGCATTTGGGAATTTACAAATTGTATAATCATAGTTTTGGGCTGAGGTGTAAAGATGAAAGATTCTTAGGCTGTTTTAATAACTTATTGAACATTAGAGATCTTGGACAGTTTATTATTCTCCGCAGACTACATGGTTTAAACCTCTGATTTATGTGTTTGTCAAAAAGACGAGACGGTTGGATTAGGATGAGTGTTTTGTCCCATTGTTCCAGAGCAGCATATAAACAGAGTTGTGTGCTGCTCCCTCAGGTGGCCATCTATGGTAAAAATTTCTGCACTTCGGCCCGAGATGCCTTCTTCCTGTTGATGAGAAATGTGATCAGGTGGGTCAAGCAAGCAAAGAAACAAATAAAAGAAAACTTTCTGCTGTTTTTTATTTTTATTTTTTTAATTTTAACCTCTATTCTCACTGTTTTAGAGTTGCTGTCTTGGACAAGGTCACAGACTTCTTGTTGTTTTTGGGGAAGCTCCTTATTGTGGGCATTGTAGGCAAGTGGATGGTGGTTCCTCTTATAATAATAACAACAACAACAATAATAATAATAACTATGTCATGTCTTCCTATAAGTATAGACCCTATGTCCTCTTTCATTGCTTTTTCTCTATTTTATTCAGGTATCGTTTCCTTCTTCTTCTTCTCTGGGCGAGCAAAAGGAGTGGATGTTGTTCCTAATTTGCACTACTACTGGGTGCCCATTCTGGTGAGGGAATAGCACTTCTAACATGCCGAGTCAGTTCTCTGTAGCCGTTGGAAGTGTAAGGGCAGTGGTTGGGGATCGCAGTAAGCATTTAGATAAATGTTTAGAATGTTTCTGAATTCCTTAGTCAAAAGGAATTTGCAGATTAAGCTCCAAGTCTGTATTCATCCTTTAAGAGATATGATGACTTTTTCACAGGGAAGAATTCATAGTTATATGTTACCAATGTAGTGAAAATAGTTTAGAGTATAAAAGGCAATGCCAAGGTTTCCATCTGATCCTGCACGGATACCACAAAACCATAAATCCATTGATTTATTAATGCATTAGTCAAATGGTGAAGCTACATGAGAACAGTTTTGTTAAGATTTTCTTGAGCATTTCCTGTTTCTATAGTCCTAGTTATTTTTAGAAGAGGAAAAAAAAACTGTCAAGCAAAGGCAATGTTCAAGACTGTGTGTGTGTGTGTGTGTGTGTGTGTGTGTGCGTGCGTGCGTGCGTGCGTGTTTACACAGACGATCGTCGTGGGCTCCTACTTTATTGCCCATGGCTTCTTCAGTGTGTATGCCATGTGTGTCGACACACTCTTCCTTTGCTTCTGTGAGTACTGGATAAAATTTAATACCACATTTCAAACAATACTGTACTGTGTTACTCCAGAGACACTAATAATCTGGGTTTATGTATATTATGGCATTGTGTAAAGCCTTATCTCCTGTACCAAATGCTTCAGTATGCATTACAGTGTAGGATTAATTGTAACTGTGGATAATTAATAACTCTTTTCACTGTTTAACTAACAAGCTACGCTGCTGCCTCTTAGCATGGTTCTGACTTTATCCTGTTACTCCTTTTTGTTTTTTTCTCTCTTCCTTGTTTGTCTGCCCGTCTCTTCCCTCCACTCCCCTTCCCCTTCCCCTTCCTGTTTTCTCTGGCCACACTCCATCTAACATGACTTCACTTTCCTTTTCTTTGTTTTTATTAACAACTCATTGTACACACTCCTACATGCATGCATGAAAATTCCACCCACGCACACACACACTGTCCTACCTTCACATTCTCTCTCACACACACACACACACACACACACACAAACACACACACACACGTAAAAGGTGAGGACCTGGAGCGCAACGATGGCTCTGCGGCTCGACCGTATTACATGTCGTCTACACTGCATGAGATCCTGTCGAAAAACACGGAGGAGCCCGCTGTCACTTCTCCATCTTCACCTCAGGAGGAAGAGGTCCCTCTGAGAACACACAAGGCCTCCATGGAATGAGACTAGCACGCACTGTCATTGAGCCTCCAAAGATTAGTCATTCTGTTTCATATTTGAGTGTGCAGATGTTTAGATCTCCTTACATTTGCGAAAAGCACTCACTATCATGACATAGACTGACAGGTACTGATAATCTGTTCAATCTGTTGCTCCTGTTATTACAATTGTGTGATTAATTCAGTGGCATAGTGATTTCCTAGTGCTTTTAAAGCTAGAAATTGGGGTGTTGACTGTGAAATCATTTTTTAAACAACGCTGCTTGCGAGTGAGACAGAATACAACTGAGCAGTTGAGAGTTATGAGTTAAGAGCTTCACATGGACCCCACAGTGGTGTTATGTGTCTTGTGCTGGAAATGGCGAGTTTTAAATGTCGTAATGTACGTTTCTGAGATCATTCTCCAAAAAACCCCCAAAAAACCCAACAACACTATTATAGTGTGAGGATTCTTGTCTTTTACATATGTTTTGTAAAAGAAATACTGAATATTCAGTTGGCAGTTTAATAGGCACCCTTAGCCTATACCTACATCATTCACTGAATCTTTGTACTGCACCTATTGGTTATTGTGTGCAGCCCATTGTACGGTGAAGCTGTTCCGGTGGCTCGTGAAAGTCCGCCAAGTTGCTAAGACCCGTTGTTGGTTTTCCTTTAAGTTGTAACTTGACTGTATGTAAAGAATCCATGGAGTAACAGGTGTACTTCAGTTGCAGCGTAGTATATAAAAGTTCCATAGAAACACCTTGGACGTGTTTTTCAGTGGGATTGTCATTAATTTCTCAGAAGCACTTTACATAGCTGAAACATGTCTGAAACATACATTAACATTTCTTTGGAAACTGTGTTATATGCAGCCATTTTTACTACCTCTACATACCTTATATACACTCCCCAGCCTCTTTAAGAGATCTATCCCTACTCATTCATGTAGTTACTCAGTCAGCCAGACATGTGGCATGCAATGTGCAGTGCATACAATCTCTGGCACCAACAACCAGTCAGTGAGATCAGTTATTTTTCCCCCATTGTTTGATATGAGCATTAACTGAAGCTCTTGACCTGTATTTGCATGATTTTATGCACTGCACTGCTGCCCCATGATTGGCTAACTGGGTAATTCCATGAATGCTCCGGTGTACCTAATAAAGTGATTGAGTGTAGACAGGACTGTGAAAAATTCTCAGACACTTGTAAAGAAAATCTGTTCTCTTAGGTACACTGATAATGTAATTGGATTGTGGGTTGTTTCAAGCATCTTGGAGACCTTGCCACAGCTCTTCTGGGCTCACTTGCTTCCCTTTCTGCATCTAATATCAGACCCCTTCAATGTGGAAACAGATCCTTAAACATGACACCTCAGTAAAAAAAAACTCTGAACCTCTCCCTTTAATGACAGGAGTTCAGTACTCCTGTGGTGTATCCAGGTTTACGTTCCGTCTGTGCCATGTGGCGTTCTAATTGTATGAAAGTTGCACGGAGATGACACTTGAAGACGCGCTGACAGGTCATTTCAATATTTAAGGAAAGTGTGTACAGTCCTTACATTATGCTACTATGCATTTACTAATGAAATGTGCTGGGAACGTGACACTCAGGCTAGGTTTTGCTGGATTTGTAAACTATTTTTGAGTGCAAATGCTGTTTTTCGTATGTTTGATTTTGAATGTCATTGGCATTTAGACACGCATGTTTCAATGTTATTTTCTACTTTTTCCAGACACTAAGCCTTATCTCTCCAAAGAAAGCACCACTTTGCCTTGAACTGTAACCACAATGAATATGCCCTGTTTCTCTAGAAGGACTTCTCAACTTCTCAACTTCTTTCCACTTTTCGTCTGTTCAGAGTGGTGCCTTTCAATCTGTCTATTAAAATGTATAAATATGTTAATTGTTTTTCTTGTTGTCCTTTTTATGTTATGATTTTTTTGCACATTTTTGTAAGAAGGAAGAAGGGTTTATATTTCCTATTGAATGAAATCTATAAACTTTTTAAAAATGCTGTTAAATTCCTCAACTTGGTATTTTTAATGAAAGAAAGGCTAGAGAGAGAGACTGTGCCGTTTTTTTCCCTCCCCGTCTCATGTCTTTGCTTGTGTTCTGTATCTCGACCAGTGGAAGACCTGGAGAGGAATGACGGCAGCGCAGAGAGGCCTTACCTCATGCCTGGGTCCCTTCTTGAAATCCTGAAGAAGAAGAATCGCACCCAAGAATAGTGAGAGCGAGCTGGCATATGCGCACCAGATACAGCAGCGCACGCCAAGGCCAAAGTGTTTGTACGTGCTGTAGTTAAGTGCCTTAAATGCAAGCATGATCATGGGCGTGCTAGCCACCTGTCATACATAAAAAAAACAAAACCTAGCCAAGACCATCGCGATATTCTATGCAACTGTGGACACGAACACACAAGTTTTGTATTTCATTGAAATGGTATTTGTAGTTTTGTACAATATCTCATTTAAAAGCAGAATGTGTTATAAGAGACCTTTAATATGTTGCTTAATAAAGGTTGTGCTTTTTTAACATTTCTTTTTTAACAACAATTTACCTTATGTTTAATGTTTCTTTAAAGAGAACCAGTGCTAAGGCTTTTGGCAGGGAAAGCTTGCATAGTGGCCTGTGTGATGGTAAAGATTGCTTTTGGGTACGTTTGCTTGGGTTAACCTTTGTTTGCTCTTGTTGGTCATGATTGTTAACTGCCCTTTTTTAAAAAAAAACAAAAACAAAAAAACTTTTCATATGTATAATAAAGATGAAATAATCGTTCCTTTGTGTCACCTCTTCTGTGCAGGATGAGCACTTTTAGTTTCTCAGTGTGTGAGAATGAGTGATGTGGATTCCAGTCATTCTGTTTGTCAAGGCTGGGTCAGTTCTCAAGGTCTTTCCTGTGCTGCAGGCATGCAGCCGTACACTGTTCTGTAACTGTATAGGCATGTGTCTACAGCTGGGCGTGTGGATATACATAGACGATCATGTGTACACAGATTTACTAACTATTTATGTGAGTTACAGAGTTAACGATTAGCACTGATTAACTGTTTTACCACATTCACTATTTCAAATGTGTGTAGTTATTTCTAGCACGATACAGATCCTGTTCATTTTTTTTTTAAATGAGCTCTTTCCTGTTCACCGACTTTCAGGTGTACAGTAAGCCAAAAGGTAATTTGTATTTCCATTCTTTAAACTGTCTCACTAAATTAAATCATGGTGTAAGGCAGAGAACAACACAAAATCGCACAAGGATGCCCGTTTCTGCACTCGGCGTCAGCACTGTACACCTGCTCAGCTATGCAGTTATCCAATCAGCCAATCACGTGGCAGCAGCACAGTTCATAAAATCATGCAGATACAGGTCAAGAGCTCCAGGTACTGTTCACGTCAAACATCAGAATGGGGAAAGAGTGTGATCTTTGTGACTTTAACCATGGTGTGGTTGTTGGTGCCAGATGGGTTGGTTTGGGTATTTCAGGAACTGCTGATCTGGGAATTTCACACACAACAGTCTCTCGAGTTTACACAGAATGGTGCGAAAAATAAAAATAAAACCACTGAACGACAGTTCTGTGGGTGGAAACGTCTTGTTGATAAGAGAGGTCGCAGGAAAATGGCCAGATTGAACAGTTGAAGATTAGAAGGGAAAAAAATGACCTTGTCTTTTTCCAGTCTTCAACTGTCCAGTTCTGGTGAGTCTGTGCCCATGATAGCCTCAGATTCTTCTCAGCTGATTGGAGTGGAACCTGATGTGATCTTCTGCTGTTGTAGTGCATCCACCTCAAGGTTTAAGGTTTTGTGCATTCTATGATGCTTTTCTGCTCACCACAGTTCTAAAGAGTGCTTGTTTGAGTTACTGTAGACTTCCTGTCAGCTCAAACCAGTCTGGTCATTCTCCTCTGGTCTCTCTCATCAGCAAGGTGTTTCAGCCTGCAGACCCTCTGTTCACAGGATGGTTTTTGTTTTTTTGCACCATTCTGTGTAAAATCTAAGGAGTGTCGTGTGTGTGAAATTCCCAGGAGATCAGCAGGTTCTAAAATACTCAGACCAGCTCATCTGGTACCAGCAGCCATACCACGATCATCTCTGTGTGATCAGAGCTCACCCTTTTTCCCCATTCTGATGGTTGATGTGAGCATTAACTGAAGCTCTTGATCTGTATCTGAGTGATTTTAAGCATTGTGCCGCTGCCACATGATTGGCTGGTTGGATAACCCGTATTAAAGTGGATGGTGAATGTAGATGCACCTACTTGGTATCCTTTGTAGTATTCCGTGCCTTGTGGACATCATCTAATCTGTTCTAGTAAATGCGTTTTAGCATTTTGCTTTAACCACATGCTTCGCGAATCATTTCTGACTCATTTAAGAGCTAAAAATTATTGTATTTGCCTGGATAACACACGGTGCCAGAATGTTGTGCCACAGTTTATTTTGGGGACACCAAATGCTTTACGTATTAATGAAAAGTATTTTAAAGCATTTTATCACTTTTAAAGTGATCTTTAAAATAAAAAACAAATAGAGATGCATACCATAACACTTCAGGGTAACACTTCAGCATGTCTTGGCTTCGACTAAATTGACCATGTTTGTCTTCTTATTAAAACAATTCTGTTGTAGCCTGTAAGCTTATTATTAATCTGATAATGAAATGGCTTCCTGAGAAAGTACCTGACTGTAACTGTGGGGTTTAAACACTTTACCTATTTGCACTAATACACTGATTTGTTTCAGTCTATTTAAGATACATATAACATATGAATGTATAAAATGAATATCAAGGAATTATGAGCTTAAACATAGTTTTATTTTACTAGTAGCATAGTTTTATTTTAATACATTTTAGCTACTTTTGTTTTTAATATTAATGGCACCCCTTCATTAAAAGTATAAGAGCACTAATGTGGCCATATGTTGTTTTGAACCTTTACTAACTTCAATTTATGCCCCTCCACAGGGAGGGTTATTTCCTCTTGCATTGACATAAAGCAAAATCGTCTTCCTGCCTTCTTTTCCGCCCCACTAGCGACTGGACTGGAAAAGGGAGGCTTCAGGAAGTGGGGTACCTGAAATAAAGTAGATTACAAACAATGCAAACTTACATAAGGCACTAGGTGGGACCTGAAGTGGCATGTAAATGGCTGATAACTAATAAACAACCTACATATTTATCATTTATCCATTATATCAATTATATTAAATTGTAATTTCCAAGAACTGTGTTGTGGGAATCTTTTGATTGCGTTTATTTTAGGTGTGTTCTAGTTGTCAACAAATAAAAACTACCTATGTATATAGTTTTTATTCAATTCACACTTTTTATTCAAGTGTCTATTCAGTGTGTTTTGTTTGATTGCTGTAACTGTCAACTTCTTTTATGGACTCCAGAAAGAATTAAGAATTATGTAATTATTAATATGTAAAATGAAGTTATATGTAAGATTAATATGTAATATGTACAAACAGATCATGCCTGATCTATGAAATCCCATACAGTAGAAACAAACAAACAAACAAACAAACAATAAAGACAGCTACGTACAGACATTTTGTAGTCTGTAGCATTGCCATTGATGTCCAAACCCTACAGTGAATTCACAGAGATCTTATTTGTACCATAATGCAAGAATCACTGGTACTGAAAAAAACAAAAACATAAACAAATAAAGTCACTGCATCATTGCTGTGAGGGGAGAGGAACAAAAAAATTGCTCTTTTAATGATTTTTTTTATTCTTTGAATTTTTTTCATTTATTTTATAGATAAAAATATAAAAATAATTTTTTTTTATAATAATATATAAATAAAAGTCTTTATTTTTAGAAAAAAAAAGATCCTGGGCATTCTATTACATAACTTTTTACCATTAAATTTTTACTAGTTGCTACTTTATTATACAGCATTTATATGATTATATGATTATGAAACACTTTGAACTACCACATGTAAACTACCCTATGAAAAGGGCTTTGTGAATAAAGTTATTAATAATAATAATAATAATAATAATAATAATAATAATAATAACAATGTAACTATATAAAAAAATTATATAAAAAATATAAAATGCTATACCTACATTTAAAAACTATATACCCTAATAAAATACTTTAAAAAGCCTTAAAAAGCCTCTTCACACTACTGTAAACTGACACTAAAAGGATATCCGGATTCGCGCACTACAGTACTAAGCAGTGTGATGAGAATTTTACATCCCAGCTCTACTTTGCATACTCTGTAGTACGGTAGTATGCTGCTTTGGACGTATCCGGAACTTTGCCTTATAAAATATTAGCTTAAAGGCTACACCCACACTAGCAGCAACCAATGAGAGAGCACGTTATTCTTTTACCCCGCCCTTTATTCTCTTACCCCGCCCCCTTGATGACAGGTACAGTGCGCTCGCTGTGCTGGTGAGTGCAGTGGGAATTGGCGTTGGCAAGAGGCGCGCGCGTCGGGACAGACCGAGGCACAGAAGAAGAGACATTATAAACAATAAGAGACATATTAGTTACGGTTTTAAAATTTGACATTTCTCGGCGTTTTAATATCAAACATTAAACTCGAGCAAAATTTAAATACATACCAGACGTGTTAAAGACGATTAACTTGACGGAGATATTTTAGTTCTGTTGTAACGGCGCATATTTTAATTCATATTGAGCGTTATGAAGTTATTGAGCGTCATGGAAAATGCAGAGATAATAGTTTTATGCGATTTTAGTTAAACGGGATATGAACATGGACGCAGTTGCACCGTAGGTCTCTGACGGACGTTGCTGGGAGAGAGATGGGAAAATGGGAGTTAACCATGGTAAGGTTGCATGGCAGCTTTGCATTTGTTTCAGTTTTAATGTACTGCTACTTTGAACAATCACTTCTTCTGCTACTCCTCATAAACCCAGCTGTACACTGTTGCTTCTTTGCTCGCTGTCTGAATGTAGTGCAATCAAATGAATGCTCTTGAAATAGTCCTCTCTCCGCACACCTGCCCTTCATATATCACCGCTCTCTCTCTCTGTGTGTGTGTATGTGTGTGTGTGTGTGTGTGTGTGTGTGTGTGTGAGAGAGAGAGAGAGAGAGAGAGAGAGAGATAGGGCAACACTCGGACATGGAGGGCAGACAGCGCTTTTGTGCCCTTGTTATATTTTGGGTTGGGGGTGAAGTGGGAGTTTGGGGTGGGGGATGAATCAGGAGTTTGGGTTGGGGGTGAAGCGGGAGTTTGGGTTGGGGTGAAGTGGGGATTTGGGTTGTGGAATGAAGTGGGAGTTTGGGTTGGGGTGAAGTGGGAGTTTGGGTTGTGGAGAAGTGGGAGTTTGGGTTGGGGATGAAGTGGGAGTTTGGGTTGGGGTGAAGTGGGAGTTTGGGTTGGGGTGAGGTGGGAGTTTGGGTTGGGGATGAATCTGTAGTTTGGGTTGGGGGATGAAGTTGGAGTTTAGGTTTGGGGTGAAGTGGGAGTTTGGGGTGGGGATGAATCGGGAGTTTGGGTTGTGGAATGAAGTTGGAGTTTGGGTTGGGGTGAAGTGGGGGTTTGGGGTGGGGATGAATCGGGAGTTTGGGTTGTGGAATGAAGTGGGAGTTTGGGTTGGGGATGAATCTGTAGTTTGGGTTGGGGGATGAAGTGGGAGTGAATCAATTTTACAGCTTCTGTGCTTTCAGCTTGCTGTTTGCATGATGACCATAGCTCAGGAAAACACTTCACAGCCACAAGCTTACATTACTTCTCACCCTGATTGAATGCATTTAAGTACAGAATTTGCATTCATTTGAATTTTTCTCTGAATATGTTTCTTAACAGGCTCCTGGCTGGCCTTGTTGACCACAACTTACTTGTGTTGCGTGTTTATTACTTGAGGTTATTTATTCACATAGCCTGCTCTCTCTCTGATCCAAGTTGTTTCAGTTCCTTAATCCTTGTAAATGTTGTGTTAAATAATGTAGCCTGTGCACATTCACATGTGTATAAGGATATAAGGATTAAGTGATGTTTGTAGTTGACCCACCAAACAGATCCCCTATGCTATCAGCTGGTTATTCCAAAAGAAAAACCTGCTGTTTTAATACTGATAATGTTTCTGTAGTTCTGACGCAGCTCTGCTTTCTTTCTCTGTGTGTCTTTGGTGACGCACAGTCAATGCAAAACTCCCCCATGGTTGATTTGTCTTTAAGCCATAGGCTTTATGTGCCTTTGCTTGACCACTGTGTGCCTTTGTCTCTCTGGGACAAATATGAGCCATTAGTGTGTATAAAAGCAGTTTGTTCTGCAGCTTGCATTAGTGTCATTGTGACTCAGTGCTTTGGCTTAAGGACATAATTATCTGATTTGAACATAAATACCCACAACTGACTTTTGAATTTCTTTTGAGTCACTGAAAGGGTATTATCCAGTCTAACTATCCAGCTTAGCAGCATTGTATACAGTGCATTCAGATAAGGATCTGGATCTTTCGACCCACATCTCTTATTTGACCTAACTCTTTTGCTCCTGAATATTTCTTCAGCCAAGATGCACTGATCTTGTCTTGAAGACGCGTGTTTGCATCCCAGTCGATGTTCTTATTTCGGTTGCTCCAGTAAGGGTCCAGCGGATCATTTGTCCGCATATTTGATTTAGCGCAGTTTTTACACTGAATGCCCTTCCTGACGCAACCCTCCCCATTTTTATCCGGGTTTAGGACCGGGACTGGGAGTGCACTGTTGTGCGCAACCCCAGTGGCTGGGTTTGTTACCCAGGCTGCAATGGTGAGAACGCCAAGGCCTAAATCACTAGTCCTCCAGGGATCATTTGCATTCCAACCACATTACTGGAATGTGTCAGATCACCATATGATCCGTGTTTCATGTGAAAGAACAGAGATTTTTGAAGTGATACAGTTCAGTGTTATGCTGTACTTTTGTCTGTTCTCTCCATGCCTGCATGCTTGAGATTGAACTTGACACTTCTGACCCTGATTGTATCAAGCAAGGAGCCTGACCTGACCTTGTACAGTATGGTTGAAAGTTGTAAGTGAAGGCTACATTTTGTACTAAAAGAGATTGAAATCATGTGACCTGGACCAGATTTTGGAGGTTGAGAGTATGCAGCACCAGGCCTGTTGTATTTAATGCCTTTAAATGTCAGTTTCAAACTTATTTATTTGTGTGGAACTTTTAAGAATAGATATTGCCACAAAGAGTCTTTACAGAAATATGGATGTAGATTTAGATCCCTAATGAGCAAGCCAGAGGAGATAGTGGTGAAAGGAAAAACTCCCTCAGATGTCATGAGGAAGACATCTTAAGAGGAACCAGACTCAAAGGGGAGCACATCCTCTTCTGGGTGACAGCGGATAGTGGAATTATAAAATATTCTATAAATATATGCTACAATGTCAAACTATTAAGTACCATTCCTCATTTTCTATTTGATCAAGATAATGAAGCTCTTTAAGTGAACTGAACATCAAATCCAAATGCGTTAGGACGGGATTGTAATTGATAGCTGGAGGAGAGTAGATATCCAGCAACTAAACAAACAACAGATTCAGTTGGGCTTGGAAATTAGTAGTGTTCAAAATTCAGGGAGCGAGGATAGACTTAATGTTTAGTGTTAATGCATGCTTAATCTTTTGTTTCTGATGCCACCCACCTTGTCCTTGTGAGATTTTATGTTTTAATGTTCCAGGTGTTTCTTTGAACTGTGGCAGCATGTTTCCTAGCAATGCTTCTTTGGACTAGCCGGGTACATTCATTTACATTAAAAAAAAAGGACACACCTAATGCATATTCATCAGATAGTATAAGGAAGTCTGGAGCTGGAGATCAATGGGTAGCACCTGAGATCTGGCAATCAGAATACTGAAATGTTCTGTTAGGTTCTGTTAGAAGATTACAGGCTCAGTCTGGGTCACAAAACAGATATCCACCATTGCGAGTGGAAAACATTTAAACGTTTTATTTTAGAATACGTAACAACCCCATGGTTGTACTAGTTTGATTGCTTACTCCTGTTTTAAATATTTATAGCCATCTGTGGACACGGTGGAGTAGCCAGAAGTTAATTTCAGTAGGGTGAGGAAATACGCTAAATAAAATCATTGTGTGAGCTGTACAATTATAAGTATGACACACTCACACGTTTTGGGTGGATGTCAGATACAGCAGAGGCACAATTTACCATCAGCTCATCTTACCATATTAATAATGTTCATTTGTAAAATATGATAAAAATTACGTTAAAAAAACCAGAGCTACCAGGAAAATGAATGATTTTGATTGGTTAATTCTGTTTCTAACCGTAGTGGGTGATAGCCAACAAAATATGATTAAACCAAGTAACACGTGTATGTTTTACGTTTTATGACCATCAGTATAGCAAAATGAGTGCAACACAATGTTATTTGACATGAAATAATTAGCTGTGCTGTGTGTGTGTTATGGTAACACCGTAGGAATCAGCACTGAATCTGTGAACTGTGATAAAATGTGAACTGTGATCAAATATTTCAGGGGGTTCAAACCTGAATCCACCCTCTACCTACACCTCAGTGTGGACTCATATTTTTGTCTTGCTGTTGTCTCTGTCTGAATAGCTTGACACTAAAAGACCATAAACAGTAGTCTAAAACAGCACAAGTGCTCATTAGGAGCTTTTCTGGTGGTGTACATTTTGGTTACTCAGCAGAGACTCATGATTCATGTGTTGACTTGTACTGTACCGTCTCTTTTGCTGACATCACTCGTTGGACCAGATCTTTGAGGGGGTTAGCGTGTGATGAGCATCTCTTCAAGTGTTTGCTGTGGGTTACACGGCTCTTCTTTTAGCTGACTGCCCAGCCCTTGCTGTTGTTCCTGCAAACACAAGAGCCTGGTGGCTGCAGGTAGCTACTGATTCGGCTAAACAAAATGGGTGAAAGTGGTTGAAGTTCCTATGAGAAAATGGGTCCTCAGTAAAAGTAATTTATTTCACAGAAGGCTTCATCTACAAGTGTCAGTCTACTGTAAAAAAAAAACTATGCTTACTGTACATACTGAATCAGTGCAGTAGCAGTGGCATGCAGTGTTAATGCTATTTATGATTTCAGTGTTTTTGGGTGGTTTATGTTCATTGTGCTTTTTGTAGATCGGTTCTACTTGTAGTCTTTTCTAAAAGAACTACTCTCTGAAGTAGGGTTCTACATAGAATTATGTTGCTTTAATGGTTCCTTAGGTCATGTCACGTCAGCTTTTTTGTGAGTACATGAAGAACTAAAAGTTATTTATTTCAAAACGATGACAAAAAAAGGTTATTACTTCCTACCAAAGCTCATTTACTATGTTATCTTCGCTAACAACATAGTATATGTCCTTATTCTCCCACTCTCCATCATTTCTTCAGCATTTTTTAAAGTCATTTACAGTCAAGCATTATATTCAAGGCCAGTTAAGATTGGAGGCATTTCTGAAGTGTTACTAGATACACACGTGAAGCAGATACACGTCTATATTCACCATCTGTTTTTTTCAATCTATAAGCACTCTGTGATACGCATGTAACACGAGCCCATGCTCCCTACTGCATTTGTTTTACACTCTGTCTATGCAAATGCATTGAAAGCTCACACGTCCACTTTTTGCTCTTTCCTTTTCCGTAGTATTCTGTGTATGTCTTGCTCTTGGTTTAGATACAAACACTAAAAAAATACAAAATGCTTTATATTGCCGTGTATGCCTAACATGTAAACAGCACACGAGCTATAATTCAGCCTGCAGTCTGCTACAGCCTGCCTGCTACTGCGGCTCTGTTTTGACTGACACAGAGTGTAGCAGGGAAAGTCCCTCTGGCTAAATATCATAAAACAAGGATGCGTACATAATACTGAAAATATGTTTGTCGGAAAAATACATTTCTTTTATCTATAAACATTAAGACTTGTATTTAAGATTTCACTGTTTCAGGTTTTAGATGGACAAAACTCACTAGCAAAAGCAATAGATTATCCATAATTCTGTTTTTATGTCTGTTTTATGTCTTATTGAAAGGCTTGTGTTTTGTGTGTGTGTGTGTGTGTGTGTGTGTGTGTGTTTTGCCCATCCATGGCCTAAATGCACTGAGACTGCTGCAAAGGCAAAAAAATTAGTTCATTTGTTTCACTGTTAATTTTCTAAGCACTGTGGAAAGTGCTATTTATGTATCTGTTTGTTTGTTTGTTTGTTTGTTTGTTTTGTTAAGAAATCCTCTAACTTTTCTCCAAACACCTTATAGGTAGGTGTAGGTATAGCACAGAATTGCTATATAATGTATAGTTATATAGTTATTATATAATATAATAAGCTTATAATAATGATAGCTTATATTATTACATTAAATATTGAATCAGCATATTCCTTGCTTTTTAAAAACATACAGTGAGGTCCATAAAAGTTTGGACACTGACCAAGTTATTTTAGCTGTCTAACACGGAGTTGACATTAAATAATGAATATTCATAATGTACAGACTTTCAGCTTTAATCTGAGAGCATTTACATCCAAATCAGGTGAATGGTGTAGGATTTACAGGGTTGTGTGTTATCCTGTCATTACTGCACTTACAAGTAAGCAGATAAAAGGTCTAGAGTTAATTTCAAGTGTGGCATTTGCATTTGGAATCTGTTGCTGTTAAATCTCAGTATGAAGTTGCTGAGCGCTGTCACTGCCAGTGAAACAAACCATCATTAGGCTGAAAAATCAAAACAAACCCATCGACAGATAGCAAAAAACATTAGGTGTGGCCAAAGCAATGATTTGGTGCATTCTTAAAAAGAAAGAACACACTAGTGAGCTCAGGAACACCAAAAGGCCTGGAAGACCACAGAAAACAACGGAGGTAGATAACAGAAGGATTCTTTCCCTGGTGAAGAGAAACCCATTCACAACAGTTGGTCAGAACAAAAACACCCTACAGGAGGTAGGCGTATCTGTGTCAAAGTCAAAAATGAAGAGAAGTCTTCACTAGAGTAAATACAGAGGGTTTACCACAAGATACCAAGAACCCAAGTCTCAAAAACAGAAAGACGAGATTCTGGAACAACATCCTATGGACAGATGAACAAAGATCAACTTCAACCTGAATGATGGGAAGAGAAGAGTATGAAGAAGGGAAGGAACTGCTCATGATCCAAAGCATATCACCTTATCTTTTGGAGTGGGCATGTACGGCTGCCAATGAAACTGGGTCCCTTGTATTTATTGATGATGTGACTGCTGATAAAAGCAGCCGGGCTATAGGATATAGGGCAATATAATCTGCTCAGATTCAGCCAAATGCATCAAAACTCATTGGACGGTGCTTCACAGTGCAGATGGACAGTGACCCTCAAGCATACTCTGACAGCAACTCAAGACTTTTTAAAGGCAAAGAAGTGGAATGTTCTGCAATGACCTAGACAGTCACCTTACCTGAATCCAAATGAGCTTACTTTTCACTTGCTGAAGATAAAACTGAAGGCATAACACCCCAAGAACAAGCAGGAACTAAGGACAGCTGCAGTAAAGTCCTGGCAGCGCATCACTAAGGAATAAACCCAGCATCTGGTGATGTCTGTGGGTTCCAGACTTCAGGCAGTCCAATAAAAAAAGGAGGGGGGGAGGCACATATAAAACTGTAAAAGCACTTTTATCATTATTTAATTTTAACTCCAGTATGCTAGGTAGCTGAAATAATAATGTCAATGTCCAAATATTTATGGGCCTGACTGTATCTGCTACTTGAGCATGCTGTTAGCTATTTACCCAACATTACTATAAACTCACTTCTCTGTAATATTTTGATATCCAGAAGTTGAAAATTGTCTCCTCTTCTTCATAATAAGCTGTATCATACCACAGAAGTATGGCACTTTTGAACAATGTACTGTATAACATTATTTCAACATTATAAATAAAGGTTTGGTACTATGCTCAGATCTTGAATAATTATGACCTAGGATCTGAATTAGCAACTCATCTATCAATACTGAATCAATAGAAATAGCCAAGACTTCATCACTCACAATTTCACCCTTAACTGAAATCTAAGGCTTGTTTTGTTCGTGTTTTATATGAGGACCCTGTTCAGGAGTGGGGTGAGGAGTTTGAAGATGATGCCGTGTTCGGCATCACACTGCGCAGAGAGCGAGTGCAGCAGTCAGACGAGGCGGCCGAGGCCTCTCCCTGCTCTGCGTACGTTCAGTACCGCACATCTAAAGTCCGGAGACTGAAAGCAGCCACGCTGAACCGTGTGGTGGATCACCTGCTTGATCCCTGCTGCCAAGAGCAGGACTATGGGAGGATACTTCTTTCTACATACCGCACCTTCATCAGCACCAGCAAACTCATCGAGCTGCTTTTCCAGAGGTGTGTGTGAAGGCTTACATACTGAATGCATGTGATTATGTGTAGGTTTCGTGCTGTGTGTCGGAAACTGCAGCACAATGTGTGTCTGTGTGTAATACTGTGTTATTCTATGCATATTTACTCAGTGTGTGTGTGGGTTTGCTTTGCATCATTCTATTCCACCTGGAGTTCCTGCTTTTGTAATTATTATGCCTATGTCATTATTCATCGTGCTATTTCACTAGTAAACTGTTGCCTTGAACTCAGGCCCATGACCGATCACACTGGGACCCTGGATGCGGCAGGGACATTTTCTGGAGGAGTGATTTCTCATGAAATGTTGACAACAGCCAGGGCTAGGCTTTTCGAGGACCCTGTACTTTGCCCTTCTTCACCTCTTTCCCACACTCACCATTACTTTGGACTGTTGACCCCAAGTACTTAAACTCCTGTACCTTCTTCACCTCTTCACCCTGTAATCTTACTGTTCNCAATATGTCCAGGTAAAATGTCTATATATTACAGTACTGATGTTACAGTACTGTAATAATGTGGTATTATCTAACACTGACTCTAGTTTCTCTGTTGTTGCCAATTATCATATTCACAATTGCAGTTCCTTGTTCTTCTATGAATACCCCGCCCCTGCATCATAAGACAAAAACACTACATTTGTCCTTGGTTTTCTTCATAGGCCATGTTTAGGGGAGTCTCCTTTTCATAATGATGGTAACGAAGGCACACCTGGGAGGGTTGATAACTAAAATTGATATCAGCTGTAGCTGATATAAAATAAAACCCATAACCCTAGGCTTTTAGTTTTTTGACGGAGTTTGATATAACTGCAGCAGATTGCTGTACAATTCACTAGAGCTGTGTTTAAAGTTGTATAATTATGAAAACAACCATTTAGCATCTGCAAAATGTGCTGTAAATATATAGTGTCTTTTCAGTGGCGTAGTTTGAATGCATTTTGGGTCAAAGCCTATGGAAAGTGATCCTCAGTTCACTTTGTTAAGAGTTTTGAAAATGTGTCTTCAGCATTGAGAAATGCGTGTTGGCAATTATAACAACCTCGTAACGTAAATCATTTCCAATTTTTTTCCATTCCAATGTATAATTCTGTTCTAGTCATATAATGAGGTCGAAATTCTGTTATTATGCTCCTAAGTGGTACGACAGAAAAGTGATAGCCCTATCATCTCGAATTTGAATCCTGACAATGTGACAACTCTCCGTGGCTGGGAGCCAAGGGAGCAAAATTGGCCATGCTTTCTGGATGGGTGGGATGGATGGAATACCCTTTCTCCTGTCAATCAGAGTGACACTAGCTAATCGTATGCATCTGTGAGCTCTTGTATGAGGAAGAGGGTAGATAGCACTTTCCTCTAAGTGTGTTACGCTGCTCTGAGAGGCAGCATAAGGAGCAGTTTGGAAAGACTGTCCCAGAGGAAGCACGTCCTAACCTTCACACTCCCTAATGGATAGCTTTTGTATGATATGATATAATGAAGAGCTGGCTGGTGGGTGGTAAATGGCAGGAAAAATGGAACCTGATCTCATGAAAAAATATTATGAATCTCGATGAATATTTAAAACGAGGATGGGTTTTGTTTGATTTCATGCAATTTAAGTTATGGGAAAAGGTTTAACCACTAACCCTGGACCTGACCCTAATCTTCACTTGCGTAACTTAACATGTGTTTTGAGTTTTGAGAATAGTTGTCAAGTGTGATGCCTCAGCAACTTCCTAGTGCACTTTTCACCATCTCCGGGGAATATACTATTCCTTATGTTGTTTATTCAACTCCAAACTATGAAAAAAAAAGCTATTGTCTTGTTGAAAGCACTGGAGGATGATGTTTTTAGTGTGTTGGGCCTTTTTTTTCTCCGTCAGAGTCTTTTCTGACAAAGAAGAACAGAAGGACTCGGTGAGCACTCTGGAGATCTATGGATCACGTAAGCCTGTTCTGAGCACCGGCTCTACGGGGAGTCAGGTTGTTTGTGTTTTTAATGTGCTGCTCAGAAGCTGTGTGAGGGAGACAGAGAAAGAAAAGAGAAAGCGAGAGAAAGGACAGCTCAACAGACAAGGACAGCCTCCATGATATTTGTTTTGTTCAGTGGTTGAACTAAGTGCTGTGTTGTAAATTTCACACCAATCTTCTGCCTGTATTAGGGGTTGTAATATGCTGTAAGTGGACGACAGTGCAACTGGGTTAGATCAGCGTGTCTTTTATTAAGGGAAATCTAGTAATCATGGGCATAATCACAGGCAGCAGAGGAGAATAATCCATATTCAGAATCGAAAGAACAGGTATGGATCAAAACAAAGAAGTCTAACTAGAAATATAAAACCAAAGGAATACAAGGTTCAGTGAAACTGAAAAGACTTCGCAACAAGACTAGAACACAACTGGGTATATGAAAGCAAAAACTAATCAAAGTTTTAACACAGAATACCTGCTCACAATTGGGAAACAAACCAACGAAAGGCCGGGGTAGAGACAAGACTTGAATCAAAACAAACAGCACAAGGAAGGAAGTGAAAACAACACATGACAACCGTACCCTTTGTGTATCTGTTCAGTGCGCCAAATATTCATATCTGTATCTGTATTGGGATTTAAACCTGAAGTGGGCTTGGTCTAAAGGATTGAATATGAACTTTAGTACCATTCCAGTGGACATACTTGAGGGGGAAAAAAACCCATCAGTGGTAGAAATGCCAGAACTGTCAGCATGGTCTGCGAATTCTGTCTGTGACAGTTCCTCAACCTCAGCTACATCACTCAAGTTCACATTTGGCCTCAACGAATACTTTAACTCAGCAAATACTGTGTCTCTTTGTTTGTATCTGATAACAGCACATTATCTGTTTATTCCAAATAATGTATTCATATTCAGTTGTATCCCAAGTAGGCATCATTAAGGATTCAGGGTTGACAGCAGATTATAGACCCTGTTAGCACTTCTAGAGTGTTTAGCAGAGCCACTTGTCAAGAGCTGTATCATTATCTTAGCCATCTTGTCTTAGCCACTCACCTGCCTCTGTTTCCCCACCTGGCTAATGCAGTCCTAATGATGTACAGTGAGCCACAGCAGGTTGCAGCGCTAATGTTTGCTGATGTTAGCATCAGTCATCAAATGTGGAAAGTTTGTGTGCACTGCCTAGGCTATTAGGTAAAGATTTGCATTGGCGAATGCCTTAATGCCTGCATCTATTTCAACATAATCTATGAGCACAGTCTGTGATTTGGTTAGAAAAGGCAGAGCTGGACCGTGTGCGGACCTGAAAGTCGGAAGAATTAGGTGAGTGTGGGTAATAAATTTGGATGTTCCACTTCTGCAGTGGCTGCACACAAGCATATTTATTATTCAAGATAATTAATTTCACTCCTGACAGGAAAATGGGAGACTTTCATAAGACTCGATAATTTATACAGCATGGTATGAGATCTGTATATGATATGGGGTAAAGATTACAGGGAATCCAAGACACTTAGTCCACGCCACTGTTGAATTCTTGAAGCTGATTGGTCAGAAGGTGGTTTCTGTAACAGCACCTTTAATAACAGTTTTTTTAAATAAATAAACATAAATAAGTAAAAATAATCAGTATAGAAACCAATCAGTAGAAATCAATAGATAAATCAGTACATAAATAAATAAATTGAGGCATATATGAATAAATATAAACAAAAAAACAAAAAAAAATTTGTGATTATTTATTTATTTATTTATTTTTGCATTTATTGAGTCGTGTATTTGTTTGCTTGCTTGTTCGATTGTCTGATTGGTTGTTTGGTTGGTTTTCCATTTTTGCAGATCTGCTCTACCGTAACTACGTTTACTATTTATTGATTCCTGCTGAGGCAGATTTCATCCTCACATTACTTGAGCAGATGTAAACACATTGATCAATCAGACTTTCACAGTTAGCACTTCTCCTGTACATCTTAACACGCTCATAATTGGATTGCTACATGCATACTCGCAGAGCTCAAGCTGTTTATTTTTTAGACCTCGAGAATTCATCCAGCCTTGGAGTGCATTTCCAGCCTACATGGAGTATTTCAAATCCTCACTTGAGCATGTCTTTTTTTGTCAGTTAAATCCGAAATATAATTTCCTTTGAATACCGGCACATTATAAACTTTCAGGCTCTCGGTCCTATTTACAGCACAACTCATAAGCGCTATTCCCTTCCTAACTCGCAGCTATTGCAGCGAAAACGCAACTTTCTCCAGAAAAGTAAGGAAACTATTTTTAACTGTGGAAAGTCATAAATGATGCCATGGCCTGTGGTATCGCTATTGACAGAAGAGATGCCCTGACCTCTAATCGACCCATTGCTAAGACGAAGAAAATTCCTCTGGCTCAGTTATCATCTTACTAATAGCTGAATACTAAACAAATCTCAAAAAGACAATTCAGAGACTGTTTCCCTGTTTAAGGAACATCCACTAATTCCCTACAGATGCAATATATCCTTTTTCAGGAGGAAAATAAACAATCTGGCAAAAAATACCGATGCTACTGAAGCAATATGTGACATACAAATGCATTAAAATGTGTTTTTTTTTTGTCATCCATCAGTGAAATGCAATCAGGGATGTTGTCGTATCATTTTGTCAATTTTTGTACCATTGTACCAATGAAGAAATTTTCCTTTCCAGTCAATATGTGGTGTTTTATCATTGGCCCCTTGTAAATAAGGGCAGGTAGAAAATGGCTGAATTGTATTATTTAATCTTTAATTCCCACTGAAATACTAATTACCTCTTTCAAATGCTCAGCAATTAAAAAACAAATGGTGCCATTTGACAGATATATGCTGATGTTCCACTGATTTGGTCAAATATCTCTTTTCTTCAAGTCCCAATTATTTCTGATGTAGTTGGATTGGAAACTTTGCCAAAACCTGATTTAATTTTAATCACATAAATTCAAATTTAATTGTTAATTCTCATCTGCATATTAACAGACTTACTCGTACATATTACAGGGTTATCACCTATAGCATAATTCAAACAGCTATGTTTACCATTTCATCAACAAATGCTGAACCATGAAGCTAAAAATAGGTTAAGCCATAGATCTCTGAGATAACATGCAATTTAAATTAATTCTCTCTGCCAAATCATTAATAAGTTCAAGTTTATAAAGCAATATCTAAGAGGGGATCTTTCTAAATCATCACAGAGGGTTAAAGGGGTAACATATTGTGGTTATTATATGGCTAATACACGGAAAATAGTTATTTATACCTAATTAAATGATACTCCTTATATTGAGACACAAATAGATCTGGTTAAAAATGTAATCATCCATGAACAAGATAAATAAACTATTTTTGTTGACTTAAAAAAAGACTTAAAAATGTGTGACTTAATTATGATCTGGAAGCAATGGGAGGCAGCGATGTTAGCGCTGGGAAATTTTCACAAATGCTCTACACCACATGACGTTTGGAGTAAAAACATATCATATCGCTGTCCTCATGCTGACATAGATAACCAGCTGGCAAAAATAACAAGAAATATAGCTGTCTATTATGTGGCTGCTTAGTATGAGCTTCCTGCAGTAACAATGGAGGGGAAAAAAAAACAATAATAAAATCCTATTCATAGTTTTGGTCAAAAACTTCATTGATTTTTTTTCTCAAAGATTTCCTTACCTTTTATGTTATCAACTAACCTCAATGTTACAGCTGAAGTAGTATTCAACTTTACTATTATTCTGTAATGTAATTCTGTAATGGGTCAACAGACCAGAGTAATGGAGAGTTTGGGAAAGAGGTGAAGAAGCGAGTGCAGGCAGGCTGGAATGGGTGGAGAAAGGTGTCGGGAGTTCTGTGTGATGAGAGCGGCCATGCTGTATGGTTTAGAGACAGTGTCACTGAGGAAGAGGCAGGAGTCAGAGCTAGAGGTAGC
>CM074957.1:11640545-11656952 GCA_037577455.1 Pangasius macronema
CTCATGTACAAATGCTTTTCTCCCCTCTTGAGACAGACAAAAGTGCAAAAATAAACAAAACCTTTTACATAAACTGTCAAATAAACAAATATGAAACTGTGTACAATATAATCGGACACACAATATATATATACATATACACACGCACACACACTTCTATTTTCTCATTCTATGATATATATCACAATATCACACAGCCCTGTCTATACTGAGAGACACATGAGACAGAATAAGGATGCTTTCACACATAATTTGTTTGGTTTGGACAGATCAAACTTTCTCTTTAATTTAGATCTGTTTGGATGTTTGTGACTCCACCTGTACTCGGGTCCACACCAAACCTGATCCAGTGTGTGTGTAAAATCAGAGGTGACAGATTTATAACAGTATGAGCTCAGAGACCAACACACACCAACTGTTTTAGCTTCTCTGTGAAATTCAGCATGTACCTGACACTCTCCGTTCCGACACCACACCTGCACTTCCGCATTCCAGCCCAGAGATTTCATCCCGCATCCACATCCACTGTGCGGAAGCCCAAGCACACCTGTTCCCCATTTCCCCACTGACTGCTACCTGTATAAATAAGCTACATGCCTCCACTCAAATATTTCACTGGAATTATTCTCTGTGGGTTTATCGGCTCAGACCTGGTTTGTTAATTGGCTTTGATCTTGTTCCATCCTTCGGATTTCACGGACTTCCTGGGTCCTGACGTCATCGTGCTGCGGGTAACGAGACTGTGTTCGCTGTTGTGGATTTATGGCGGTGGATTTAGTCATTGACTGTTCTGTGTACACGACCCTATAGACTGAGACCTGGAATTTCCCCACACCTCCACCCGACACTAACTCACTGTAGAGTACCACTAGTACTGGCATGTTTGTGTGTTTGAGATCAGTGTTCTGATATTTCATCATTTCTCTTCCAGGCTGTCTGGGTGTAATCTGACAGAGGAAAGCTGTAGAGTTCTGTCCTCAGTTCTCAGCTCAAACTCCTCCAGTCTGAGAGAACTGGACCTGAGTAACAATAAACTGCAGAATTCAGGAGTGAAGCTGCTCTCTGGTGGACTGGAGAATACACACTGTACACTGGAGATACTGAGGTATATATATAAACACACACACACACACACACACACACACGCTTCAATTAGATGGGTAGCTTCATTAGTGGTTTATAATGTTTAGCGGTTTAAGTCAGTATTGCTCGACTGGGTTCATGCTCGTTTCCTCTGAATTGAAAACACAGTAAACAGAAAAGCTGAAACTCTTTTGATTAAACTACACTAAAAAAAAAACACTAAACTTACAGTTCTGTCATCTGTCCTTTTGTGTAATTTGTACTTTGATTAGACAATGTGTGCTCAATCTAGAAAAAAAAAAACTTATTTTCTTCTCCAAACACATTTTAGGGAAAAATGATGAGAATAATAATCCACCTTGTCACAATCATTACACTCAAAACTGCTGATGACATATACCAGACACGTCACTGAAACAGGATAAAAGATTATAGCCCTAATTAAGCTCAAATATAGGAGGCCTATCACTCCTTGTGATCACAGAGACAACCTTAAACCACACCTCGCTCAGATACAGCAAATGAAAGGGTACACGAATGCTAAGCTAAACACTATGCATGCTAGCCATGCTAACAATCAGCATCAACATAATAAACACAACAATCAACAAGCTAGAGTCGGGTGTGGAGAACAATTCCAGTGCTCTGAGCAGACACAAAAAACTCTACCGTCAGTGGAGCTTAAGCTAGCGGATTATGAAGATTTGAAGAGGAGATGTAACATCTGTGTTATTGGGCTGACAGAGGATAGCAAGGGCGCCAATGCTATCCAGTTCCTCTCATGACCCATACCCCAATGCCTCTCCTCTCTGCACACCGGATCTACAGCAACTCAGTAACTAAACGAGGGGAAAATCAGACTCTGATTTTCAGTGCTCTATGTTACTGAACCTGCTGAGCCATTTTTCTTCATGCTAATAAGAAAGAGCCTCATTACTGATGGACGAACAGTCTGCTTCACCCTGACTACAGTAACTACATGGTGAAGCGACGCCTGGCCTTCTCCCAGGCAATGTCCACGGCACGAGCTAAAGGTGATGAGTTTTTCCTTCTCTATCCTGCCACACTGAAAATCACAGATGGCCCATTTTTGCAGGTTTCCTGAACTCGACAGCAGCAGGGCCAAGCAGAGCCGCTTCACCATCAACCACCGAGCTGGCCGTGGATGGTTAGGCTAACAATGCTTCTGGTGTGATGCTGCAGCCTTTTTCCGAGCTTTGTTTGTACTGGATTTGTTTAAGCTAACCAGGCTGACAGTGCTATAGAAACTGATAAATGTTTGTTTCATACCTCATATTGCAGTAAATTAATTTTTCTTTTTTTTTTTTTCCACTGGACTCTGGAGGATGAAAGCCACCAGTTTCATGCATAGTATTTCTGAAAGTTCTGGACTGTCCTCCTAGCTATCTGAGCTGGGTTAGATCAGGCTGACTAGGCTAATTGCTAGCTTCAGCCTGATAGGATAAGGATGCTAGTGTTGTGATGTTATAAACGTCCCCTGATAACACATAGGCCAGGCTGGCTCTAGCTCGGTGGGGTGAATGTGCTCAGACTGGGCCTGTTAAGGCTAGCTGGTTTAAGTTATTGGTTGGACTGGAACCTTCCTGGCTGCTCCATATTCATACAGGGTCATGGTCCATTCTGGGCTTCTTATTAAGTTCATGTTTTTGTAATTTCTTTTTAGTTTTTATGTCTCATGTTCTGGCTTGTCTTTCATGTTATGTGTGTATGTGTTGTCTTGTAAGTGGCTGGAGCTTGTTCTGTATACTGAGTTTTCACAAAGTTGGTAACTCCAGAGTTTGAGAGTGGGATTCACATCTACAAAGTTGAAAACAGGCATCTATGATACAATTACCTAGAAAATACTTATATTACCTAGTTATTCCTTAATAGTCGGTGGTGAATTTAACACGATATGGGACCCAGTGCTCGACGGTTTCAGCTTATTGAGGTTCAGAGAAAGGGAGCTAGTAGCATTCCTGGGCTAGTAGCATATGTAGCAGCCCTTCAGCATCGAACAAATAAGGCAGAGAGTTTTGACGGGTGCCTTCGATTTATTTTACTCAGATGCAATAAACTTCGCTACTGAAGTATTTGTTGTCTCAATTCTTTGTTGCAAATTCTCTCCATGCATCACAACCATTGATTGACTTCATAGCACCATAACAATAAGATCACAGCACCATCACACCACAAAACTACAAAGAAAACAAATAAACAAACAAAAAATAAATAAATAACCAACATTTACAATAACAAACAACCACTGCATTAACTAAACATATAACATTCAAATTAATCAGTAAAATAATGATTATATAATAAAAATAATGTACCAACGAAATACGTGACAACAAACCTAGCTCTGCTTGCCGAAGGGATACTAAAGCTGGAAGCTGAAATCATTCTCCCGAGCTGTACCTGTTAGCTCGTGAACAAACATGGATTACTCTTGCTGTACTTCATTTCACTTATATCCTATACATTTATTACTTCCTCTAGTGGTAAAGCGAGTTAAAGGGGAAGGTCATTACACTCCCACCAAATCATGTTATGATAAACACAGAAAACAAATCATACATGATTTCAAACTTCAATGACCCTTTACCAACACAAGACATATAAAAAAGTAATAATGATAATTTTAACCTGGTATTAAACTTAATTGCAATTCATTTGTGTGAAAATATCTTAAAACCAGAGCTACTAAACAAGATAATTCCTCTTAATTTAAGAATTGTCATCATTTATATATTCTGACTTAAAATGAGACTATTAAAATCAATATCAGGCATACATATTGTCAACAATTATTTATTCAGATGAAGACTCTTGTAACATACTGTAGTTACCATGCAAAATCAAAGCAAAATCATTACTTGCTGCTTCTCAAAATACCAGGCAACAGAGTTTATAGATGCTGAAGAACGTCTCCAGGTTACGCATGTAACCATGGTTCTCCGAGGGAATGAGACGCTGTGTCGAAACGCTATGGGAACGCCTTCAGCGTGACCGTGCTCTGAATCATGTGTGTAATTAGTCCAATGGAATGGGCGAGATGTCACGGGCGAGGTGACCAGGAAGCATAAAAGCCCGAGCGGCAAGCTCCCCTCCAGCTTCTGAGAAATGAGGCAAGCGCAGCAGGGATGCCGGAAGTGTGGCACTGAGACGCAGCGTCTCATTCCCTCGGGGAACCATGGTTACATGCGTAACCTGTAGATGTTCCCCTTCAGGAACTTGAGCTGCGTCGAAACACTATGGGAACTAGTATGCCCACGCTGCCAGATTTACAAATCCCTGCCTAGTGTGGAAAAGGCACAGCTAAGGCAAAAGGACAGAAGAGCTGGGAGTGGCTCGCATATCCAGGCCGTACAATCTGGCAAACGTGAGGGGCGTGGATCAACCCGCCTCGTTGCAGATGTCCTGCATGGACACACCTGCCAGAAAGGCCTTCGAGGCCACCACACCTCGGGTAGAGTGAGCCTTGACCCCCAAGGGTGAGGGGAGAGCAGAGGAATCATAAGCCAGGGAAGTGGCCTCCATAATCCACCGGCTGAGGGTCTGCTTGGTAGCAGAAAGACCCCTCTTTGGGGGACCAAAGCATACAAAAAATTGGTCCACTTTCCTCCACAGGGCATTTCTGTGGACGTATGCATCCAGTTCTCGCACTGGACACATACAGTTAAGCTTCCGAAGGTTAGGCTCTCGGAAGGGAAGAGGACAGAAGGCCTGCAGCACGACTGGCCGTGGTGCCGAGGGGGGAACGTTTGGTACGTACCCTGCTCGGGGGTACAAAAACGCTTTGACCAGACCGGGTGCAAAGTCAAAGTAAGAGGGGGCCACAGAGAGGGCCTAAAGATCCCCCACTCTCCTAAGAGAGGAAATAGCTAAGAGAAAGGCAGTTTTCAGAAGACAGTCCGAAATCTCCTCTATAGGCTCGAAGGGGGGTTTACAGAGAGCCTCTAAAACCATGGCCAGGTCCCATGGAGGGACCCGAGATTGCACTGGAGGTCTGAGCCTCAGCACACTGCGGAGGAAACGTGTAACCAGGGGGTGCCTGCCCACTGACTGACCACTGAGAGTGTTAGGCCGCAATAGCCGCCACGTAGACCTTGAGGGTGGAGTGGGTCAGCCCTGTGGAGAGACAGGCCTGCAGGAACTCCAGCTCTGTACCAACTGGGCAGTGAACAGGGTCGAGCCGGCAGTCTCCGCACCAGGAAGTGAAAAGTTTCCACTTCAGGGTGTACAGTTTCCTCGTTGAGGGAGCTCTGGACCGGAGAATGTTCTCAACAACCTCGGCTGAGAGACTGGAAGCTCTGAGTTGTGCCCCCCTCAGAGGCCACACCCACAGCTTCCACAGCTCCAGGAGAGGGTGAAGGATGTCGCCCCCCGCCTGTGAGAGGAGGTTCCTCCTGATGGGAAGCTCCCATGGAGAGCTGTCAAGAAGGGAAATCAGGTCTGAGAACCATACTCGGCCCGGCCAGAATGGGGCTACTAGGAGCAAGCGGACCCCATCCTGGTGCACTCTCTCCAGAGGAAAAGCGTACAGACGCAGCCTCGGCCATGTCTGTACCATAGCATCCAGTCCTAGGGGAGCTGGATGAGTCAGAGAGAACCAGAGGGGCCAGTGTGATGTCTCCTGAGTCGCAAACAGATCCATCTGAGCTCGGCCAAACATACACCATATCTGCTCCATCACCTCGGGGTGGAGCCTCCATTACCCGGGCATCGGCCCCTGCCTTGACAGGGCATCTGCTCCCATATTGAGACAGCCAGGGATATAAACTGCAAGAGGAGTTTCCCCTAGGACCACACAAGGATCTGGAGCCCCAGCCTGTAAAGGGGGCACGAGCGCAGACCTCCCTGGTGGTTGATATAAGAAACCACTGCCGTGTTGTCGGTGCGCACCAACACGTGGCGACCTCTTGGGTCTGGGAGCAAGCGTTTCAGTGCTAGAAACACGGCCAGCATCTCCAGGCAGTTGATGTGCCAAGTGAGATGGTGGCCGCTCCACAGACCACGGGCAGAGTGGCCACTAATGACTGCTCCCCATCCGGTGAGAGATGCATCCTTTGCTAGCGTTACACGGCGACAAGGAGCTCCCAGCACCGGGCCCTGAGACAAGAACCCAGGTTCCCTCCACCTGTCTAAGGTGCGTAGGCACCGTCACGTGACCTTGATCTTGTTTCCCCTCAGGGAGAACCCCCTGATCTTGAGCCACCACTGTAGGGGTCTCATGTACAGCAGGCCAAAGGGTATTACGTTGGACGCAGCTGCCATCAGACCCAGCAGTCTCTGAAACTGCTTCACAGTGAGTGATCGGCCTTCTCTCACTCTCGCGACTGCTGTGAGGATCGACTCAATCCGAGCAGGAGACAGGCGTGCCTGCATCATGGTCGAATACCACACCACGCCCAGATAAGCTATTCTCTGTACTGGAGAAAGCACACTTTTCTCGGCATTTAGTCTTAACCCCAGCTCTTTCATGTGGGTGAGAACAACATCTCGATGCCGAACCGCCATCTGCTCCGATCGAGCTAATAACAACCAGTCATCAATATAATTCAGTACGCGGATGCCCCAGAGTTGCATAGGAGCCAGAGCAGCATCCACACACTACGTGAAGGTGCGGGGTGAGAGTGCTAGGCCAAACGGAATAATATTGGTAAGCTTCGCCCGTGAAAGCGAACCTCAGGAGCTTCCTGTGTTGAGGAAGGATGGAGATATAGAAATATGTATCTTTTAGGTCGATCGTGACAAACCAGTCCTCGGAACTGATCAGAGACACGATCTGAGTAACCCTGAGCATCCTGAACTTCAGTCGTGCGACTGAGAGGTTCAACTGCTGCAAGTCCAAAATGGGGTGCAGCCCTTCACCCTTCTTGGGAACAATGAAGTACCGGCTGTAGAACTCGGAGTCTCTGTCACGAGGAGGGACCACCTCGATGACCTCCTTCCTCAGGAGAGTGTATACTTCCTGTTCCATTACCAGAGCCTGCTTGGGATCCAACAGCATTGGAAGAACCCCGGAAAAACGAGGCGGAGGAGAGCCGAACTGAATTCGGTAGCCTCTCTTTACAGTACGCAGGACCCACTGAGACACATTCGGAAGAAGTTTTCACGCTGCCAAAGGGGAGCCTCTCGAGACTGACCTCTGGAACAACGAGAGCAGCTAGCTTGGTCCCCTTGAGCGGCAAACCGACAGGGAACGGCCGAACTAGCTGCTCCAAAGACCTCCACAGAGGCCACAAGCCTCCCAGACCCGCTACGTTCCCGGGCGAGAACTGGGTGAAACGCTCACCAGAGACCGCTGCACCCTGAAGCAGCATGGGTGGCAGGGTTGGCAGATTGATCTCCCGAGGGCACTGAGGCAAGACAGGCACCATATAATGAGGTGTACACTGTCCTGTCTGAGAGGGGCCCGCCCTCGAAAGCCCTGGGCCCAAGGCATCAGGGCTTCTTAGCCGCGGCCCTCCTCGACAAAAGAATGGTCCTCAGATCCGTCTTCGTGTCAGAGGGACCAGGCCCAGAGCGCCGCCGAGACTCCCGGTCCTGCTGCGGGGGAGCATGGGAGGTGACGCTCTGTTTCTGTGCCTCCCTGTGAGAGGAGGCAGTACACGGAGGGGGCTGCCCCTGCCCAGCAGCCCCATGAGCCAGAGAGTGACGTGGGAGAAACTGCTGGAATGCCGCCACCTGCGTACAAACCTTTTGGTACCTGTCGACAACGGAACTAACAGCGTCACTGAACAGGCCAGAGGGCACCAGTGGGGCGTCCATAAGAATGACCCTGTCCTTCTCTTTCATGTTGGGCAAGGTCAGCCAGAGATGTCGCTCTGCCGCCACCAGGACTGCCATAGACCAGATGATAGCACAGGTGGTCTTCTTGGTGGCGTGGAGTGAAAGATCAGAGGCCCGTCTGAGCTCTGTCCCGTGCTCAGACTGCATTTCCCTGTGCTCATCCAGCTCTTTGAGCAGGTCGGCCTCGTACGCCTGTAACACCCCCATGGTGTGCAGACATGCACCAGCCTGACCCGCTGCTGTGTACACCTTGCCCACCAGTGCTGAGGTGGTCCACAGCAGCTTGGTGGGCAGCATCGGAGCCTTCAAGGACGATGCCTACCAGGGGACAGATAGCTAGCTAGCGTCTGTTCAACCCTGGGCATCGCCCTGTAGTCAGTATGGTCCAGCTCCTCCACGTTAGCATAGTAAGAAGAGGCGGGACTGAATAAACAGGCCGAAAAAGGCCTCCTTCATGACCTCGACACCTCGGTGTGGAGGTCGGGGGAAAAAAGGCAGGCTCTGGCCTGGAGGTGGTGGTTTACTGCACAGGAAGCACTCATCCAACTTAGTGCCCTGCGGTTCAACCCACGTTTCAGTGGGCCAGTCAATGCTTAGTTTAGCCACGGCCCGCGAAACCACCTTCAGCAGCTCCTCATGTTGAGGAGAATGCGGCAAATCAGCGCCCTCCACGTCAATCTCCTCGGAGGAAGACAGGCGGAGCTCCGAGCCCGCTCTCCGGGGAGAAGAAACCGCAGAGCGGGCTGCCGAACCCAGCGATCAGACAGTGGATCTGGAGGGTGAGGAAGGAGAAAAGGACTCGCCCGTCTCCATTCCCTCCGCCAGATCCATCTGCAAGCCCCACGAGCACAACTGCCGCTCTGCCTCAGCAGAAACGGGGCCAGCACCATGAGGCACACGAGTGAAGGCTCCCTCCTCAAAGAGAGCCTTACGGGAGCGAAGCGCGCGCAGCGGCAAATGCTCACAATGCCCTCAAGAGTTCCCAGGCAGACAACGCAAAGACTGTGTGTATCCCCGCCCGTAATATAATGCGGGCAGGGAGGAACACACAGCCTAAAACGTTGTCCGCTCTCGCCATTTTTATGCTTAGATTTGTCCTTGGCTTTAGGCATGCCTCAGACAACACAAAATAGACAAACAATGGACAAACAATGTGACATAGAGCGCTTGCTGAATGACAGAAAGCTGGAGCTGCACTTGCCGCTCTGGCTTTTATGCTTCCGGGTCGCTACGTCACCCCGCCCGTGTCTCGCCCATCCATTGGACTGATTACACACGTGATTCAGAGCGCGGTCACGGTGAAGGCGTTCCCATAGTGTTTCGACGCAGCTTGAGTTCCTGAAGGGGAACTCCTTGATCCTATGTCATATTATGCAGTCAGTTTCAAAAACAGTGTGTATGTATAGACAAAATATAATTTGGAAGATATCATTGCACTTAAAACTGGAAATTAATAATCATACTGGATAATTGGAAAGAGTGTGGTGACAATACTGTAGAGTCTTATAATTTGTTGTTAGGTTGTAAATAAATGTGTTGGTGTTGACATAAAACAAGCATTTGGAATGAATAATACTAATGAGTACTAAGTCCTAAGTGTGATTATTTTACTGGGCAACCTTAAAACCAGTTATTACAGCTAAAACAAAGGCTTAAAAGATACAAGACTGGCCTCAAATGATGCCTGTGATGTTAAATAAGCTTAATTTGCAGGCATAATATATAACTTTAAATTTGCTAACTAAGTAAGAAAAAAAAAAGATAAATAATCTTAAAACAATCATAATCATCATACATAATCTGCTCTTGCATAGTATTTTATTCTTGAAATAAGATTAAGTCTTGACTAGATGAGGAGTTTTTGCAGTGTAAGAGATGTCTGTTTCAACCTTTCTCCAACATGAAGAAGACCTCCTTTCAAAATAGGATCGAGATGAAAAAGGGCACTTGATTTCTGAAGCGCCTTCCCTCCTTGAATTGCTTTTATCTCCTTTGAAAAGGCCTGTTTTTGAACGAGCGTAATCAGAACCTCAAATGCTCCTTCATATTCTTCCACAGACACAGTGTCTTTAAGACATTTCTGTCTTGAGGCTAGCCTTTTTATTATAGCAATCACATTGATGAGAGTTCTCAAAGACGAGAAGTGACTAAATTGTTCAAGAATGTCAGAACTAACATCACCCTTAGTCACAAATGTTTGTACTAGCTTGACTTCAGGATCTCCCACAAGTAGATCATTTGAGGCGTTAGATGTTGGACACACTTCTCGTTTCCACAAAAACATAGGTCCTGATATCCAGTTTGTTGAAGATATGTCTGAAAGAAGAAGACCTCTGGAAACATGATCAGTAGGATTTTCAAGTGTTAACATAATACCACTGGCTTGTGTTTGTGATTTCCCTGATTAACTGGACGTGGTTTGCAACAAACACGTGAAACCTTCTTGCTTCATTGTTAGCATATGCTAGTACAACCTTCGAGTCAGTCCAAAAGTACTCTTGTACAATCTTCATTTCCAGTTCATCCTTTGTGGGTGCGAATCGAGCCTTAGCCATTACAAAACTACAATGTACTTTGTCTTTGTCGTTCTTCACTTCAGTTCAATTCATTTTTATTGGTATAGCGCTTTTTTACAAAGGTCATTGCCTCAAAGCAGCTTTACACAAACAAAAGTATAGTGAAGTGTGTGTGTGACGTCTCTGATGAGCAAGCATGGTGACGGTGGCAAGGAAAAACTCCCTGAGATGGTGATAGGAAGAAAACTTGAGAGGAACCAGACTCAAGAGAGAACCCATCCTCATATGGGTTTACACTGTAGTGCGCGTGTGTGCGTGTACAATGTGAGTTTGTGTAGTCCATAGAAAACAGCTGAAGCATCTTCGTGGCAGTGTGAACCATTGCTGGTGGACAGGTCCAGAGTGAAGGGGGGGAGGTCTGGATCACCAGCAGCTCAGGAGTGTTGCTCATCTGGTCCAGAGTGTAGGGGGTCTGGATCACCGGCAGCTCAGGAGTGTAGCTCGGCAGAAAGAAAAGTAAAGCAGTTAGGCATGCTCAGAGTTACCGTGTGGAGATAAAACTTAATGAGGAGTGCAGGGGAAACAGACATGAGAGATCCCTGATATGTAAGGCATACAGTCACTCTGCCGTCACAAACCTGAGTGAGTAACGAGAGTGAGGAAGACAGCATCCAAACACAGCATACAAAGGTTCTTGAACCTCAGATAGGAACATGCACCATAGCCTAGGTTGCTTGCATTCGAGAAATGGTGCAGTTCTGTCCAGACAATGGTGTCAAAAAAATGGTGCATGATAGCATCTTGGGATGCTGAAATCTTTCAGATCTTGCAAACTACTTTTCCACTCCTCCCACCGTAGGAATAAGTTGTGAGGGAGATCATCATCCCATCCAATATTTCTACGACACAGCTCCTGTAAAATATAGTTTCCTTTCAAAAGAAAAGGAGCAACAAACCCAATAGGGTTGAACAAAGAAGCAGCAATTGACGGATGGAATTGATGGAACATCTTTTTGATATCACATGTCACAGCAATAGCTTCCTTCCTGAACCTGCAAAGTACTCCCACCAGAGAACTGACCAAATCCGGACCAGTGAGAAGAGTGTCATTAAGAGAAATGCCACAACATTTTGCAGAGCAATCAAATACCACCGTCAACTTGTCTGGCTTGTGAGGGTGGTAAACACCATGATGTGGTATATACCACACTGTTCCCCATCAGATGTTACAGGAGGTATCTCTGCATCTCCTTTGCTGAACATTTCTTCCATGAAGGTCTTATACTTATCATAATACTGTTGTTTTGCCTTCAACAACTTATTTAAGTGCTGCAAACGTACCATAGCAAGCTTCTTGTTATTAGGGAGGGAAGGAAGACTGCTGCTCTTGAAAGGAAGGGGGAATTGAAAAATGTCCATCTTCTTTATGTTTGATGTTATCGCTAAGAAGGCATATAAAGCGGACGTCTTCCTGGGACACATATTTGTCCTCATAGCTCTTCTCATTAAAGTCTGACTCTAATACTTTTAAAACATCATTAGCTGCTGGAACTGACAGCTCTTTCATGGAGACTCGATGAATGAAACTTTGACTTCCTTGACTATCCAGGTGGGGATTACAAAGGCCTGTGATGCTCCAACCCAGCTTGTTTTCTGTGCAAAAGGCTTATTTTCATTGTCTACAGGAATAAAGTCACATGTATAGGCTTGATGTACTTGGATACACCTTGGAGCCCTCGAACTCGCAGGCCACTAACCTTATTACTTTCAGTGACTGTATCTATAGTCATCATACTGAGTCTCAGCTTCACTGCTCGACTGCTTACTTGGAGCTCATCAAGAAAATCCTTCAGAATAAAAGTTGTCACTCTGTATATCACGTAAAGCATAAGTAAGAATCTCATTTTGTGGCTCTTCCCTTGTTGAAATAAAGACAGGAACAATACTAGAGGTAGCAGAAGCCCGTTGTGTTACTGTATGAGACAAAACCCTTTGAACTTGACTTGTATGCATTTCTGTAGAAGTAACATCCATTCTTGATACCTTCACACGTCCTTTGTCTTTATCTTCATGCAAGCAATTTGGATGACGCAAGCCACATGCGCCACAAATATGCCGTCTTTTGCCATCTTTTGAAATGTGCCCCTTTCTCAGACATCCAAAACAGATGTGATTCTCACGAATAAAAGCCTTTTTGTCATCCATGGGCTTTTCTGCAAAGATAGGACATTTAGCGATATTATGTGCTTCTCTCTTACAAACAGAACATGGTGATGTTATCTTATATTCTGGCCTTGTTGAATCTTTAACTTGGGCCTTTATGTTGAAAGCTTTGGCTCTTTTAGGAAATCTCTCATCTGAAACCTTAGAACTCATTAGAAGTGGAGAAGTGAAAGGATTGCAAACTATTTTATACTCCTGCAAGAATTCTGCAAATCGCTTAAAGCTTGGATAATCACCAGTCATGTCCAACTCTTCAACAACAATTTTGTTCCATTTGCGCACAATCCAAGAATAATTTTCCTCACAATCATTCAAAATAGCCAAACCTTTGACATGTGGAATAGCTTCAACACAGCATTGTAAGAAATCAGTGAATTCTCAAAAGGAAAGTGGATCATTTGCTCCCACCTTAGGCCACCTCATAAGTTTTTCTCAAAAGGCTTGCTGAACAATAAAGGAATTTCCATACCTCTCCTCAAGGCACCCTGACTTCCTATAAAAGAACCCTTCCACAGCCCTGTGAGCTTCTCCAGCAAGATAGGTTTTCAAACCTATCTCACTCGCTGGAAGTGACTTATGATCAATAAGTGCAGTGAAAGGCATTTTCCAATCAATGAACTTCAAAGGATCACCAGTGAAAGTTGTTGGTTCTGGGACAGGTAAACAACTTATACTTAAGGAGTTTACTAGTACTTGGGCTAAATTCTCTGTCTCTCAAGTGTCTTGTTGTCCTTACATCTTGAAATACTTGTTGAGAATAGAATGACTTCACCTGAGGATTCAGATGAGGTTTATTTTCAGCCTCTCTCCATCCAGACCGAGATGCATTATCTCTCTCCTCATCATCTTCAAGATTGCTCTCATAATTGTTGTAGGCCTTCACTCAAGCTGCGGCTACCTTAACTTCTTTATCTGCTTGTAGCATATGCAACTTTGTCCTTTCTTCCTCTAGTTTTCAGTGCATCTCTGTTTCTTTCTGCTTGATGTCTGCTAGCATTCTTGCTTCATTCAGTTTCCAGTCATTCTCTATCTTAAGTAGTCGGGCTTGCTGAGTGTGAATTTCTTGCATGGCCTTCAGTTGCTTAACTTTGGCTGCGTGTTCTGCTTCTGCATCGGCTCGCTTACTGGAAGCTTTGGAGGAGGTCTTTGATGTCATTGATAGGCTCTCCGAAATCTGTGATGATTCTGAGATGATAGTCTCTGTATTGGCACAGCCAAATATAGATTCATACTCATCTTTCTTTAATATCTGCCTTTCTCTCTTTCACAACTTCTTTCTTCTGGATCTCATCAACAGTTTCTTTTCTTTTACTCACCAAATCACAAATTTCTGCAGTCAGTGTGGAACAAACATCTACTCTTTTAACAACCTCTGGAGTTGCAGTATGATTGTGCAGTAAGGGAGCATAATGCTGAGTGACTACATCTTGTCTAGTTTGAATGTCCTTTAAAATTTTTTCAAGCTCTTCACATGTGCACAAAGCTTTTAAAATAGCTAACTTCCTTAGATATCTCCTTCCAGGAGTCATAAGCTTTATTAAAGGCTTTCTCATGCTTCTTTGCCTTCTGTTTATGCATCTCTAGGCCTTTCTCTGTGTGATTTCTTTTTCAAAAACTTGATATTGATCTTACTTTTTGCATTCCTGTAGAAGTGTCTAAATCCTTATCAGGAACTGACTTTTGACCTGCTTGCACTACCATTTGCTCGACTGCGTCTTCCATTTTGTCTGCCTACAACTTAAATCAAAAACTTACATGTAGCATATAGATATCACAATTTATCACAAAATTTAAGGAATTTATTAGCATTAAAAATGGCTTGGTGGAGGACCCTAGGATATTATGGGATGCATTCAAAGGCTTCATAAGGAGTAACACCACACATTTTTGTTCTAATCTGCATAAATCTAAGTCTGCTAAACTACAAAGCCTTGAGGAAAATTTTAAAAGAATAGACTCAGAGTTACAACATGGCTTTCAGAACAAGTGGCACTGCAGAGAGATGTAGTCAAAAAAAGAAATAATGATATTCTAAAACAGTGTTCAGAGTTTCAGATTCATAGAACTAGACAGTGCTACTACAGTATTTCCAAGGTGCCAGACCTAGTCCTCTCTTGAGAATTAGAACTAGTGAGCAGTCTGCAGACATTCCTGCCATTAAGACTTCACATGGGAATATTACCACAGATCCTAAAGAGATTAATGATAGTTTCCAATCTTTTTATTCCAGTTTATACAGATCAGAAATACTACTAGTTCAGGATAGATGTGACAATATTGTAAGTAAGTAAAACCTCCTGCGGCTCTCTAGCTTGCACACAAGGGATTTGGATAACCCTGTTTCCTTGGAGGAATTGAAAGAGGAAGCCCTCGATATGCAAAAAGATAAATCACATGGAATCCTCTCGAATTTTATGTCACCTTCTGGGACTAAAAAGGCTCATTTCTCATGAACATCATTAAGTACTCTCTTGACAAGGCCAGTTTTTTTAAGGGAATTAATACAGCCCTAATTTCTTTACTCTTGGAAAAAGATCCAGTTGACTGTGCCAGTTACTGACCTCTCAGTCTTCTGAATTCTGTCCTTAAAATCTACACCAAACTACTCACCTGTCACCTTCAGCACCATTTGGCAACATTAGTAAACTGTGATCTAAATCTAAACTAGCATAAAGTCTGATGTCTTCTTCGCATAATCATTGCTGCAGCACATATTAATGCTCCTGCAGCAGCACTTGATGCTATGAAAGGTCTTGGCAGGTTGGAATGGTCATTCTTATGGTCAGTTCTTTAGGGAAGGTTTTATCCGTGTTTTACAGTGAAATGAACCTGCCATAGCACCATTTATTCCAGCCACTATTCCCATTGCTCCACACTTCAAATACTTAGGAATTTAAATTTCCCTGTCTCTCAGATTGCTAAACACAATTACTCCTTAGCATTTTCCAAGGTGCAGGACTCTCTAGATAGATGCACTTAACATTCTGCCCAAAACACATTTTATTAGCACCATGGTGCTTCTCCATTAACACTTGTATCTCTTCATTTTCTAAACAGTATGTGCCTGTGTGTGGTCGTTGTGTTTGTGTGTAGCAGATTGTGTGAATGTTTATACAAGTAGTATTTTTCCTGTCTTTATGTGGTCACATTTCTAAAGGTCACTGGAGGACTAGTGTCACTGGGGTTGCGTGCGTCCCAAGCCCGGATAAAATTGGGGAGGGTTGCGTCAGGAAGGGCATACGGCATAAAAACTGTGCCAAATCAAATATGCAGACCAATGATCCACTGTGGCAAACCTAACGGGAGCAGCCGAAAGAGGAGCAATGTGGTCACATTTCTGTCATTCTTGTACACTGCCCTGTACTGCATTTTGTTATGATGTTGATGTGCTTGTTCAGAGAGAATGAATAAATAAATAAAAATTTGATCACAAAAAAAAATCCAAAACAATCTTCTTTTTTTTTGTTTTCATTTGTTTTTTGTTTCATTTGTATCTTTGAAAGACAGAGGCCTTAGCCCTGCTAGTACACTGACACGAGCTGCCCTGCATGCTATTAACTGTCCTGCATGTTATTAACAGTTCTATAATTCTTTATTTTCTGTAATAAAATGCACTATATCTGCAGTGTTGGCTGTAAAAACTTGAACACAGATCAGAGTGTATTGTTTGTAGGCTGCTCGCTCTCACATGTGTGTGTTATGTACATGATCTAATGGTCTTATAATAAATTGTAGCTGAGAGATTGTGGAGTGCAGAAAGACGTCCCTGCTCCTGTAAATGTGCTGA
>CM074957.1:11672743-11701443 GCA_037577455.1 Pangasius macronema
TGATGCAACCCTCTCTATTTATCCGGGCTTGGGACCGGCACAGAAGTCACTGGACTGTGACCCCCATGGCTAGATTAATCAATGATTATGGATTGTTTTAAAATATAAAATCGATATAAATACCAAAATATTTATTAAAAAAATATTTCTTTATGGCATTTCAATCAACTAATACTACTACAGAACTCTTAACCAGGCTTATTCAAATAACAGGTCAATAACTACAATACAATACATGACTAATATTTATCAGATAATGTGTCACAGCATAAGAGTGTTATCAGAAGATTAGAAAAGATTAAGAAAAGATTAGAAGATTATAAAAAAAATCACCTGGTCTTTTTCCAGTCTTCAACTGTCCAGTTTGGGTGAATCTGTGTCCATGATAGCCTTAGATTCTTGTTGTCTGACAGGAGTGGAATCTGGTGTGGTCTCCTGCTGTTGTGGTGCATCCACCTCAAGGACTGATGTGTTGGACATGCTGCGATGCTTTTCTGCTCACCACAGATAGTTACTATATCCTTCCTGGCAGCTCAAACCTATCTGGCCATTTTCATTTCAATTCAGTTCAATTTTATTTGTATAGCACTTTTAACAGTGGACATTGTCACAAAGCAGCTTTACAGAAAAAGCTTTTCATCTGACCTCTCTTATCAACAGTGAGTTTCCACCCACAGAACTGTTGCTCACGCAGTGTTTTTTGTTTCTCACACCATTCTGTGTAAACTATAGACTGTTGAGTGAAATTCCTAGATGATACTTTATGAAATTTAGTCCATGGAATTCCTAGATGATACTTTAGTCAAACTAGCCCATCTGGTGCCAACATCCATGCCTCAATCAAAGGCACAGACATCACACTTTTGAACATTAACTGAAGCTCTTGACTTCTCTTGACTTCTGCATGATTTTTTTTTGCATTGCGCTGCTGCCACATGATATAATGATGAGATAACGGCATGAAAGTGCAGGTGTACAGGTGTTCCTAATAAAGTGGATGGTGAGTGCATATATACAGTATATTAGTATGCTATGAAACAAAGTGCTACTGGGTCGGAGAAATAGTTTAAGTACATACATTATGGAGATGCTTCATCAGTTTAATTTACAGCGATGTTCAGTTTTAACCAACCGAGTTATATAAACTACTGACTTTGTGTCCAAAGTATCATAAGATAGATGTGAGCAAATGTGACCATAAACATGCAATACAGCTAGAAAACAGGATAAGGTAGGACAACTCAGAGCAATGAGCATAGATAATAAGCATGGTTCAGTGAGGGACATCGAGCTTCCACTGTGTCTTACATTCCTACAAATGAATGATTACAAATAAAATAAATTACTCACGTGAAAACACAAGTTATGTCATAAAGCCAACAGTGTAGTGTAATGTAAAGCCTTATCATACTTTAGAGGAGTGTGTACTATTTTCTTTGTTACAATGTACTTTGCCATTTCCAGTGAAATTTCATTTTGCTACAGCATGCTTCATGCTATGTTCATTTTATTAAGTATACTTAAGTATATTTCAAATATATTTTCCAAGTATGCTTTATGTAGTAAATGTACAAATATAAAAAATAGTGTACTATTTCAATACTTCTTGGGACTAAATTGGCCCACTTTTAGTTTATAAAAGTATACTTTTAAGTGTACATTAAGTGTAACAATAGTAAACTTTGCATACACAACTATTTTTTTCTTTTGTATTTCAACTTTAATGTGAACTATACTACAAGTGAACTTGGTATATTGTTAGTTTACTAGTTATGTACTTATATCCCACCTTTTAGTTTATAAAAGTACACTTTGAAGTATACTCCCAGTAAACTAGTTTAATAGTTTTTATACTGCAACTATACTTGAAAGTTTTCTTTATCAATCAAAATTTTCAAGCAAATATTATATTTGGATGCCAAAATATAACAAGATAACAATGACAACTCAAATTTACATCCCAGTTCAAAACAAAACAAACATAAACACAGTATGAATAACACCTTCAATAAAGTGTTAACACATTCTCAAGACTATAAAATAACAGTTTTATTTTGTAAGAAAAAAATAAAAAGCCTCTAAAAATACTGTACAGATTAAAATCATCTCAAACTTTAACTGGCAGTGTTTGTGTTTAGAACAAATGTTTAAATATGTAAAGTAATGTTAAAAACCTGTAGAAGTAAATACAACATTTAATGATTCCGTTTTTGGTAGAATTACCATTACAAAAGTTAAATGAAATGCATTTTTTTATTTAAACTACTGTACTGATTAACAGTAGAAATGTTTTTTTTTCAAATTCTCATAAAATATAAGCTTTAAGATTACTTTGATATATCCTCAACTGAAAACATACTGAAGAAATACAAACTAAATTGACACTACATCTACAAGATTTTCACTGTTTCAATTAAAGGGGGATTTGGAAACTTAATCACAAATAAAGTACATACCACTATTGATTCTAAAACACTTTTATTTAATGTATCCAGACGTAAATTTGAATATGTACCAGAAATGACAGTGTAACAGTGTAGCAGATAGAGAACAGTCCACCTCCAAATTGCCAGTAATCAGCTAGATCCTTGGTGCATCTGGGAGGAAAATTAAAAAAAAAGGACATACTTCACAGAAAAGGACTTAAAAAGTAGGATTTCGTATTTTTTTTTAACCAAACCATATTTTTTTTAAACAAGCTAAAACAAACTTTATTTAAATTGTACCAACATTTGCCATTATGAAACATTCTGGCAGTGTGAACACAGAGCATTGAGAGCACTAGTTATTAAAGGTTTACCAATTTAAACACCTAATGCACCTAATGCATGTCTTAGCACTCCCGTCAGAAAAATGTGAATCATCAAAAGAAGGAAGACACGGATTCACATCAATGGACACTTTTCACAGATGTATCATAGCAAGGTAAACTGATGATTGATGATGATGATTGATGAAGATGATGATGATGATGATGATGATGACGTCTTTGAAAAGGGTCTCTTCCCCTTTCAGTGTGCCAGCTGAGTAAAAAAAAAAAAGTTTCTTATCATTAGCAGTTATCAGTTATCAGGAAAAAGGAATGAAAAATATTCAGAAAGAAACAGGCAGTTACACATACATAACAGGTTTGGGCCAAATATAGCATATCTCTAACATCTTTCCAAAACAAGCAGAAGTTATATAATTTATTTCTATATAGTTAAAGGAAAAATTTGTAAAATAAACAAAAAAGTTAATTTTTTATAACCTGGTTCTTATTTGTACTGATGAGCATTGATGACTTGTCTATTTTACTGACACAACTACCAGCCTGATAGTTTTATTATCCATTGGTGCTACATTAACTGAGTGTTTGAGCAGGTCCATATTAATTCAGCAATCAAATATGCATATTTTGAGGTTTAAAACAAAGTTAATGTTTTTATCCAGAATGCATGTTATAGTAGCCATTGGATTGCAGAACTATTGCCTGGATAATTTTGTGGGAATGACCAGCCGACTTACATTACTGTGCATCCCCATTGTGTTATATATCCTACCAGCTAGCATGATGGAAAAAGTCATAGAAAATAGAGATTCATGCTCATGGTGTGTTTGAGGCACTATGTATATTTTTGTATTTGAAAGCAGAGGTTTAACACTTGTTTTGATTTGGCACCACTGGACTCATTGTACAGCTGTGTCACGATGGTTATGTCTTTAAACTCAAGAACAGCATAGATGAATAAAATATTGTCTGAAGGGTTTGAGCCAGACTGGTGCCTCTGTGTGGAGCTTGCAAGTTCTGCCTCTGTGTTCACATGTGTGAACCTCCCACAAAAGATAAATGTCAATTCTTAGGAAAACAGATAAAATCAACATGTGCCAACAAACTGGCAAGAATATGGCCACTAGTGTGCATGGTATCCACTCACTGTCTTTATGTCAGGATGACATGAATACTCACTGCCTCTGAATATCTTGTGGCAGGAGACTTTTCATTCCCAAAACATCTGGATCATAAGGGGAAAACACACGTATACACACACACACACACACACACACACACACACACACACACACACAAAATAACTATTGGCTTACTGACAGAGACATGGGCATGTAAAAAATCACTCAACAGTTCCACACAGAGTTTTGTATACAATAAAAAAAAGCCTCCTTTAGTTATTTTTCCGTAAAAAAATTAAGATTTTTTTTTACAGTGTGGGTATTTTACTCTAAGGAACACCAGATGAGAGATGAAGATGGCTGATATGTTAAGAGCAGTCTCATTCAATCTGTGGACTGATCAGGATTTTTAAAAAAGGGGGGCAAATAATATGAACTATATTACAATAAACACCTAGAAAACATTCACATCTTTTGTTTTCTTAAAAGTGACTTTTTCACATTCATCCTCTGAGTACGTTTTTTACTTACTTTTCCCTCTGACACTCATCACCTTACCTTGATGAGCATGTCTCTGTGATTAGAATAAGAACTATCAGTGAATTTATATATTATGTATATAAGTGCATGGAACTTTACATAAATTTTGATTCATTCCAACTTAGGTGTATTGCTTGATATTCATTAATTGAATAAGATATTCATTAATCAAGGACAGGATTACCCTATGTTGTCTAACAGTATACACAATATTTGTGGAAGTTCACATTTTGGATGGTACAACCAGGTGTTAATGTGAAATAGGTCATCTCTAACCATATCAAGCTAACAAGGGTTACAAATATATCTAAAACTTACAAATATATGACGGTGACTCAACTAGGTAGAAATGTATGGTGATTAGCATCTCACTTTAACACACTACATCCTGATGAAGCAGTACAAAAACATACACACACTGGGCTACATAAATTGAAGACATGAACACAAAACATAATGTTACATTATGTTGTTACAGAAAATAACAGGAAAATGTTTTCTTACCTAATATTGACAATATTTTTGTAGGATATAAATTCACTTAACTTTAGATAAGTGACCAAATAATTCCCATCTGAGTATTCTTCTGTGTCCGTATTCCAGTCGTTTGTTCTCCATTGACATCCCATAACTCAAACTGGCTCAAAATAAGAATTTAGCAGGCAGATGTAAAATAAACCAGGTAACAGCCATTACTGGAGAACTGACTGAGTAGCACCCACTCAAAAAGACGCAAATTTGACCGGTGAGAGGTGCACACAGCTGTCATTGGCCAGTTTCCTGGATGACAGTCAGATTAACCAATCATGGTCAAAGCAACACGGTGCAAAAACCAAGAGCAATTGTTTTAACATGGTAACATAGCAACAACTATACGGAAAAGATTACTTGTTTTAAAAGAAAGAAAAGGCTGTTAGGCTGTTATATTTATTTAATTGGTCAAACTATGTTTTCGAAGCAGTGTATGAATAAAAATTTAATAACGTATGGTAAAGTTTTTTTAATACTTATTGGCTTACACACACACACACAAACACACACACACACACACACACACACATATATATATATATATATATATATATATATATATATATATATTTCCATACTTAGTAAGTGTTTAAGGCCCGCTGGGAGGGGAGATGGTTGGTCATTCCATTACTATGCAGATCTGCCAGTCTATCAGTCCATCTGTCTCTCAGTCTGTTGATCCATCACAACTCCAACACACTGATCCATAGGCAATGTTTCCTCTACATTCATGTGGCCCATAGAATGACCCTCATGCATTTTAACAAATCTTTGATCTTTCCTTTAGATTAGTGGCTTAGTGAGAATTTCCCCTTTACTGTGTTGCAGTGTTACACGACCTGTTAGTTCAGGGGTAAACCTCTGCCCACAGTTGGTAAACACCCATTTGCCAACATTGCCATAATTCCATACAAGCTACATTTGTCTTCAGACAAATTTAGCTATTTATTTATTTAACTGCATTTAACTCCATTACCCCTTCTTCTTGTCTTTATTTTTCTGCATAGCTCTGGGCCAGCCAGATCCAAGGTGTTGACTGCAGTGGTTAAGCCATTAGCCATCCCTGATCTGGGACAATGTAAATTGAAATTGTTTGTATGTTGATTTTGTTCCTTGATTTTTCCCTGGTTTGTCCAGGAGTGTTAACACCAACAAAATGTTCATATAAGAAGGCGTTGTTTTGTAATATGCCTTTGGCTTTGACTAAAAATAAAGTTGTTTTTTTTTTGTTCATTGTCATTTCTGTTATTCCCCATTCTGAAGCCTTGCCTATTTTGAACACTTTAATTAGTAAGTCCACACCAAATCACATATGGCAAAAAGTTTCTGCTTCACTGCTCTCTTGAGGTTGAAACTTTCAAGCATGTTGCTGCTCTCAAGGACTAGTGGACTAGTGGTTAGGCCACAGCACTCTCACCACTGTGGCCTGGGTTCGATTCCCGGCCACTGGGGTGCTTGCAACAGTGCGCTCTCAAGTGCTGGTCCCAAGTCTGGAAAAATTGGGGAGGGTTGTGCCAGGAAGGGCATCCGGCGTAAAAACTGTGCCAAATCAAATATGCGGACCAATGATCTGCTGTAGCTACCCCTAATGGGAGCAGCTGAAAGAGCATCTGTCATTCTTGCTTCTACAACTTCCTACTACTTCCTGCTTGTACTACTGCGATGCATTGTTTTCCTGACATTGCCTTTACTCTTTTACTTTTTTCTGTTGCAGTGGCATGTACAGTCCAGCTTTGTACTCCTTAAAAAAAACTATGCACTATGTTTGATGATAAAAAATGTTTGCTAAATTTGTATCCAAAATTACTGAGTACATATAAATATAAAACTAATTAGATTTACCTTAAAAATTACAGAAAGAAAAACATTAAATTGTTAGTATGCTCATAAACCTTTATATAATGAGCTACATATTTAATTACAGATAATTAAATATTATTTAAAAAAATATTGCTCTGTAAAAGAGTGTCTGCCAAATGCCATAAATGTAAATGCAAGTGCCATAATTATTGTCATTTTACATAAGTTTGTATGTAATTTAAGTAATCAAAAAATTGCTGTATAAAAATATAGTAATTTTTTTTCTGTTAAAATAAAGAGAAATAAATGTAATTGATTGTTATTTGTGTAATACTTAAAATAACAATTGGGTTGTTAATTTACAGATAATGTCCTTAATTTTACAGAGTTTTGTATATTATTTAAAAAAATAAAAAACAGAAAACTACTGTAAAACTATGCTTAGATTAAGTAACTTCTGCAAGAACATCAAAAGTTATGTGACAGTGGGATTCTTGGAAAAGATATCTTGATGCTAATTTGGAATTGTGATGGCACACCAGTGTTCAAAAGTTCTAAATGCAGCATTTAGATTTAGCATTTATGTTCAGTTCCACCAATTTACAATTTACTCTAAGCTATTCCACCCTAAAGCTAACTTCTTACTATAAACTTGTAGGTTCATAAGATAGTATATAAAACATATTCTGGAGTACTACCTCAAAGAAGCCAGTATGTGAAAAAAGTATTTAATAGGTTACTCTATCAAAAGAGTATACACAACTACAATCCAAGTATACTTAGAATACTTAATTATACTTTTCTATATCTCGATCAAAAGATTAAGCATAAGTATAGGCCAAATAGAATTTTCTGTATACTTGTCGGTATAAGCCAAGCATACCTAAGTATAATTTTGTTAAGTATATCTCTGATAAGTACCTAAAATGTAGAGTGAAAATATACTCATATTTTTAGTTTAAAAGATGTATACTAACAGCACACTTGAATAAACTTCATTTTTGTAAGGGCAGTCTAAATGCCAACAAATTTTATTGATTTTTTGATTACAAAATGAGAGCATTAAGAGAATGTGTGGCAATTGTATTATTATTTAGCCTCTATAGTATGCATATCTAGGTACACACATTTCAAATGATCCAAAACATTAGAGTACTAAACTGCAACATTTCTGATTTGTCAGCAATGCTGTGAGACTTGGATATTAATGTATTATTTCTGTACGTCAACTTTATTTCCAAAACAGTGAAAAATATCCCACCCCAGAGCTGACATTCTACTCTGAAGCAGTGAACTGTACTTTACATCTTTTTTTAATACAAGTGATTGGCAAGCTTACTCTCCTTTTGAATTTCAATAGACCTTCTCTGTGAGGGGGAGTAGCTGTGTGGTATTCTGCCTGTGCTGCTCTTTTTCTGGCTTTGCTTGAAGTTAAGCTGTATTGAGCATTTAATTGCTTTCACTTTTAACATCATGTTATCTTTTGCATGGCAAAAAAAGCAAGAGATATAGTCTTATCTGGGATTGGCAGGCTGGCATGTTCTGTTGCCATTTGTTATTGTTAGTGCAGACCTTTGACAGAAACATCTATAATTTGAGGATAAAGTGGTAGCAGGATGTGAGAGGGTTGTTAATTCTTTTCAGAAAGATGTAATTTACAACGGCACCACCAGAGACCGTAAAAAAGGACCCTGGCATAAGATTGCCACATGACATAAGCATGTCCATCCTACTATAAAGGAGACAAATATTTAAAAATGACTTTCATTATTCTCAGATCATTCATGAGTAAAAATTTTTAAGCTCTTTAAAGTGCTAAATATTGAAGCACAGGATGTAAACAAATCAATGTTTCTAAAAAAAAGTGAAGCGTATTCATCTGTGAAGAGCATTTTGGGGAAAGATATTGTGCTTTGCCAGGTGTTCTAGGTAGTCACTGCTGTATAAGGGGTGTTGCTATGGTGATGGCATTGACTTTTAGTAGTACTAAAAAAACCTTTTCAAGCCATGACTTGTGTGTGCTCACCAGGCCTATTTATTATGAGCTAATGTAAGTCACTTAGCCTACCTTAGCCTAGAGCCTAACCTTCCATTCCTTTTTTATATCTACATTTTGCTGTTAATGTGAGCAAAAGGTAGCTGTGATCAACATTTTCCCATTTCTCACTACCTCATGATCATGTGTGGGCATCCATTTGCCTGTATCTTTAAGAGTTAAATATCAATTTAAAGGCCAAATTTAAAGGTGGTTCTCAGCCCAGAAATGCTGGAAAACTGATAATTAGAGATGTTATTTGTCTTATCTGTCAAGCTGAGAGCTATTCAACCATACATGATTTGATGGAACTATATGGATTTCCCATTAAAAATTCCTCAAACGTGGACCAGATTGTAGAAGGTTCCTCACTGTAAAAACTGTCTGTGACCAATGTTCAAAGAACTGTTAAATTTAATTATTGTATTACTAAACATTTCTTATGCCATTGATGTTTGGAAGGATTACAGATCTTTGCACTCTTTATTGAATTGATTTTTATTTACTTATAGCAGTTCCTTAATATACTATTTGTGTGTACATTAGGCATGTAACTGAATATGAATACACATATTCAGATTGAACACGTAATGCATACTTTATTTCTTTATTTCTTTTGGTCTCTTTTTTTAAGAAAGCTTACCAGAAAGCCTCTGACAAGGTGTGTCCAGGGTGCAGGACAAAAAAAAAAAAAAAAAAGTTGTTTGAGGAGGGTTGCAGATTTCAGCAAAATTTCCACCAGAACTGCATCTCAAAAACAGCACAGAAACTAGCCCAAGATGTTCAGGAATAGGAAATGGAAAAAGCATTTTCAGGAAAAGCATTTTCTTCTCAGTCTTTTCAGGGGAACACATTGACAGTGGTGGACATTTCTTATTTGCAATATAGTGTATATTGCATTATTTCTGCAATACATGGACATTATGCATGGAACATGGCAATCTTGCTTGCGGAACAAACACAATCTTCATTAACATGATAGTAATTCACTATTGATACACTTTTCACTTTTATTCCGACCTAAACTACCTTACTGAGCTACAAAATAAAGCTCGATTTTTACCATATTTCTGTACAAGCAAAAGAAATATGATTTAATACATTGAGTTGCCACTACATATAGCTGTGCACTGTGCACAGAGCAGTATATCTCTGCTGGGTTCTCCAAAAAAGAATCATTTAATTCATTCTAAACATATTGTAAAACTTGTACGTTCATTGTGCATGTTTTTCATCATTCTTAAATGATTGTTCTCCATTGTTATTAAAAGAAGATTTTCTATAATAATGATAGAGAACAATCATTTCAGATGATAATGTAATTGTCATTTAAGATGACAGTTATAATGAAATGCTACTTCAAGGACCCTAGTTTGACACCACAGAAGCACTGTGTCACAGCTTTATAGCAGATTCTGATAGTATGTCCAGTGAATTTTTCAGATTTTTATGGAATGTTCCACAGGAGTTAAATTAAGTTATGCTATTTGTTGTTAGATTTTGTGAATGAAAAATGACTTTTTTTCTAGTAGCCCTGTTCTTTTACAGTTTTCCAGAGTTCCCATTGCATAGTGGTAGGGTTAACATAAAAGAGCTTCCGGTATAGACCAGACCCACACCCACACCCACAATGTGAAAACAGATATGAATATTTTGAGCACTAAACATGGATACAGATAATGGCATTGTGTTATACCCCTAATGTACAGAAAGCACTGCACATAACCGTTAATCATGCGTATGCTCTATGGGGAAACATTGAGCATATGCATGAGCGAGCATATGTGTGTATGTGCACACATCAAGAGAAGTTGACCCGAAGTAAGAAGGAGAGCCTAGCAGGAAAATCAATATACCAGCAGCACACAGTTTGGAATTATCCTAGTTATTATTCTCTATGATGGCAAATGGAAGATAAAAAAGACCAATGGATGATGATGGAGCAAACAGACGAAACAGATGGATGAAGCCACACATACAAATCCCCGTGACCAGTGGCATTAGCATAATTTAGCTAATATGTATACTTTGCCTGCTGTCTAATTTTCTCAGATAACAATTAGATATAGTATACACTGATCACCCGTAACATTAAAACCAGACAGGTGACGTGATTAAGTGTAATTATCTCATTACAATAGCACCTCTCAAGGGGTATATAATAGACAGCAAGTGATCAGTCAGTTCTCAGAGTTAATGTGTTGGAGGCAGGAAAGATGGATAGGCATAAGGATCTGAACGACCTTGACAAGGGCCAAATTGTGATGGCTATAAGACTGGGTTAGAGCATCTCTAAAATGACAGGTCTTGTTGGGGGTGTTCCCGGTATGCAGTGGTTAGAACCCACCAAAAGTGGTCCATTGATGCATGTGGGGATGTTCTTGGTGATGTCACTGTCCATTTTCTCGACTTGGTGATGATGGCCTTCACGGTGTTCCTTGGTACATCTAATGTTTTGCAAAATTTTTGTACCTCTCTCCTGATCAATACCTTTCAGCAGTGGCTTTGTACGGGGTGTGTAAGATCTTTGCAGACCGTGGCTACAGAAGTGAGATGAAACCAAGAAGATGTGAAGAAAATTCTACAGAAACAGCTGGTCTTTATTTGGGGTTAATCAGAATCATTTAATTGATGACGGCTGTATGATAATTACTTTTGAACATGAGATTGAATGTGATTGGTTTTGGTTCTGAGCACAGCAACATCCCCAATTATAAAAGGGCGTGCACATTTATGCAGCCAGGTTGGTGTAAGTTTTTTATATTTCCTATTTTTCCCTAAAATGTTTCTGATTGTTTTTCACTTAATTTTTATACATTGTAATTTCACATTAAAGGTGGAAAAAGTTCTTGGTTTAATTTTTTTTTTACATCACAAAAACCTGCCATTTTAACAGGGGTGTGTAGACTTTTTATATCGACTGTATGTATGTGTATATATATATATATATATATATACACACACACACACACACACACACACACACACACACACACATATATATATATATNTCAGAGAGAAAAACTAATGTTACCTCTGAAATGACTTTCACACAATCTTGACTAGAAGCCAGTTTTTTTCTAATGGCAAAACAGATGTCCCATTTTGGAACTTACAGCCTACCCTTGGAAATGTTGACTGGAACATCTGGAAAGTGTACATCTGGAAATGTACCATCATGCAGGAGAATATAAAGTCTCTACCGAAGGTATTGTAACGGCAACTGCTATACACTGAAGACATTTGGATTTGAGATCAAAAGATGAGTATGAGAAAACAGATTAGAAGCTTTCATTTCCTGACATTTACATCTAGATGTGTTAAACATCTTAGAATATGGCACGTTTGGTGTCAGACCATCCAATTTTTAGGTGAGCAAAAGAAGAGGAACAGATAGTCTTAAAGGAAATTAAAGTAAATACCACTTAATATTTGGCTGCATATACCTTGCTTATGAGTTACGTCATCAATAAAGATTAGTGAGCCAATTCCTGAAGCAGCCATGCAAGCCCAAGACATGACACTACCTCCACAGTGCTTGACCGATGAGCTTGTATGTTTTGGATCAAGAGCTTCCTTTCTTTCTTTCTCCACACTTTGGCCTTACCAGCACTTTAGTTGGTTCATTGTGGTTCCAGTTTCTATTTTGTGGTATAGTATGTGGTATATTTCTGCTCTTGAAGTCTTGAAGTAGATTGTGATACCTTCATGCCTGCTCTGTGGAGGATGTTGGTAATGTCACTGACCTTTGTTTTTGGGTTTCTCTTCACAGTTCTCACAATGTTTCAGTCATCAACTACTGTAGTTTTCGCAGTAATTTACTGTAGTGTACTTGGTTGACATGTTCAATGTCAGGTTGTTAGTACCAGTACCAGCCGTTTCTTTCTTTTTCAGGACATTCCAAATTGTTGCATTGGCTATGCCCAGTGGCTCTGATTGATTTTCCCTCTTTTCCCATCCTCAGAATGGCTTGCTTTTCTCCCATAGACAGCTCACTGGTCTTCATGTTGGTTTATCTTTTTTTAAACAACAAATGCAGCATTCACAGGTGAAACCCAGGGCACAAACCAAGAGTAGACATTCAGAGGTATTAATTGTTTACACAATCAATCTAACCTGGGCATCAAGAAACCCCTGTCAGTCATATGCACAGCACAATATTTCTGATCACTTGAAAAAGGGGTGTTTGCAACAAAAGGTGCCATGTTCTGAGTTGTTTAACAGATATCGATGTAAATATCAGGGAAAGAAAGCTGAAATTCTATAATTTTATATTAATTATAGAATTATTATAGAATATCTCAGTCTTCAATATAAAGCAAAAACAGAAAGATTTGACTTGCTGTTCCAATACTTTTGGAGGAGACTGGAGTTTAAGCTCCAATCTAAGACATGTGGCTCTAAAGCTTTACAAATGCTTCCGTAGATCTCGATTATCTGGATCAGGTGTTGTGGATTGGAGTTGGAACTAAAGCTAGAGATCTAATAGAGTAAGATCTCAAATATGACACTATGCAATATGAAAGTTTTAGTAACTTTCTCTGTTTTTGTGGATTGCAGGTCAGTTGCTGAAGTTGTTGTTGGTACATTGACAGTGTAGATACTGGTGCGTGTAATGGTCCATGTCAGCAGTTCTGAGGGAGAAACAGGATCCCTCTGACATGCTCTCATCTATTATGTATGCACATCTGTGTGTGTGTGTGTGTGTGTGTGTGTGTGTGTGTGTGTGTGTGTGTCTGTGTGTCTGTGTGCGTGTGTGTATGCGTAAGTGAGAGTATGTGTAGGTGGGTAACTCTTTGCTCTTTGTGGGGACTAATGTGTCCATCATTATAGAAATACATGACACTTTTGACCTTCAGACTACGCTGAATGATACCTGTATCCATTAAACACACTTCTTCTGGTGAATTGGTAAGAATAAGAAATCAGCACTAAAGTGATTCAGAGATAATGGTGCTTTTCATTATTCCTGTGACCTGCTCTTTGAGGTGAATTAATAACAGATGAATGAACTAATAGTGTAGCTGATGTGTAGGCTGAGTTTGCTCTGAATGATCACAAGGGGGCAGCATGGACATTAATTCTTACGTCTGACTAAACATAACGATCTCGGGGTGGTGCTTGGACTCTTGATGTACCTGTTGGAAATCTCAAGGTTAACTTCTCAAGGTTTTTTTTTGGTCCTTTTTAGCATCTATGTTTAAATCTATACTTTCCTTCTGACACTTTGTTGTGTTACCTCCTGCATAGATTTGAGGTATAGCTGACAGGCTGAATCCAGGGAGAAGATAGACAAATAATATTTATTATCATTGTATATAGAAAAGGGGCACAGAACAACAAAACATCAATTATGCAGAACATGGCTCTAAAGTATTAAAGTCCAAAACCGTATGAAAAGAAGTGGCTGTAGTTCAGAGACTCTAGTTTTCTAAACATGCCCCAGCTTGGCTTCTTCTATAGCAGATCCTTTGTTGCGCCCAATCACGTGAATTTATGCAAATGATTTATCTTAGGCAGCTCACAGACCAGAGACTAGGATTAGAGACATTAAGTCAGAAAGGGAAACTTTTCAAAGATTTTTATAGATTTTTCATATTATTTACCCTCGCATCTCATCTCATTAGTGAATTGTCAAAATGGCTTGTTTAAAGAAAAAACTATGAAAAGTATAAAGTATTCATTGATTCTCACCAAGTCAAATTCAAAACAGATAAGTTCATGATGCTAGTTAAGCAGTAATGTGACGCACCATTCGAAAACAAAGCATAACCTCAGCAAATTGTCTTGTTTATATCCATAAACTAATCAGACATTGTTAAGCATGTAACTACACAGTTCAGCCATAACATTAAAACCACTGATAGGTGAAATGAATAACACTGATTATCTCATTACAGTGGCACCTATCAAGGGGTGAGATATATTAGGCAGCAAGTGAACAGACAGTTCTCAAATTTGATGTGTTGGAAGCAGGAAAAATGGACAAGCGTAAGGATCTGAGTGACTTGACAATGCGGTTTAACACTACCGATCTGCTACCGATCGTGGTCATAGATGTGACAGTTACATGGTTGTTGTTGACTCTAGAATCCCTATTAGTCCCCCTGGCTAGCATCTCCAAAATGGCAGGTCCTGTGAGGTGTTCCCGATATGCAGTGGTTAGTACCAAAAGCAGTCCACAACTGGTGAACCGGTGCCAGGGTCATGGGCGCCAAAGGCTCATTGATACGTGTGGAGAGCGTGAAAAGTGCCTACAGTGGGCACATTAGTAATATGGACCACATAACTGGACCATGGAGCAATGGAAGAAGGTGACCTGGTTTGATGAATCTCATTGTTTTTACATCATGTGGATGGCTGGGGGCGTGTGTCGCTTTCCTGGGGAGGAGATGGCGCCAGGATGCACTATGGGAAGAAGGCAAGCCGACGGAGGCAGTGTGATGCTCTGGGCAATGATCTGTTGGGAAACCCTTGGTCCTGGCATTCATGTGGATGTTACTTTGACACGTACCACCTAGCTAATCATTGTTGCAGACCAAATACACCTCTTCATGGCAACAATATTCCCTAATGGCAGTGGCCTCTTTCAGCAGGACAATGAGTCCTACCACACTGCAAAAATTGTTCAGGAATGGTTTGAGGAACATGACAAAGTGTTCAAGGTGTTGACTTGTCCTCCAAATTCCCCAGATCTCAATCTGATTGAGCATCTGTGGGATGTGCTGGACAAACAAGTCCGATCCATGGAGGCNTTTTGGGTGGCACAAGGGGGACCTACACAATATTAAGCAGCTGATTTTAATGTTAAGGCTGTATTGGTGTATTGTCACCATTCACTAATGTGATTTGCTTATCTGTACATTTGTGAAAATTTTTTTTCTTAGCTCCACCTTAACCTAATTTAGCTGAATAGCCCTGGGGTAGAATTTGTACTCGAGCAGTTATATGGTGCACTATAGATTATCTCATTCTAACTGGCAGTTTATGACAAAGTTACCCATACTGACATACCAAATAAAGTTTTGAAGTTTTAAATCTTTTTTGCCACCTGGATCATCCTATGTTAGTAAATCTGGATTACTAGTTTGCTAGCATGGTTTGTTGTCTCATTCTACTGCAAAATAAGAACATGTAATATAACTAACTGATTTGTTGCTATTGATCTAAACAGTTTACCAGATTAGACCATTAAATTAATTACTTAATTACCTGTCCAGGACAAATATAGCTAATTCTGTATCCAGGTTCATCTCCTGTTTGTAGAATTTTGTAGAACAACAACAACAACAACAACAATCTGATTATGCTGATCGCTTAGCACAGTAGTCTGCCATGTTTACATTTCTGAGAAGTAGAATGGGGTCATGTCTATAATATGACTGACAGGATGGGTATGTGTGCTTTTTTCAAGTGCTTTTTTTCTTTTTTGACAGGCTTACAACAATTATGTTGTGTATGTTCCCCACATACCTTTCCTTATTAATCATAATAGTCAGAAGAACAATAAAAACATTGACCAGTGCAATTTTAAGAGAACAAACAAAGAAGCATAACAGTGCTGGGAAAGAGAGAAGGAGATATAAAGAGACACTGACATTCCACTGTGATCGGTGTGTCTGGGTGGAAAGGTCTGACTCATTTTCTGGCAGGTCAGTGGGATTTTCAGCCTCGGCTCTGAGCCAGTCCGACCTTCCAGCACTGAGAGGCCCTGAATGGGCAACCACTTAGCAGCCAACGCCCGAAGTCAGGCTAACAAGTTTATTCACATACCCTCTAGTCTGGAGAGACCATAAATCATTCCTAGGTTTGCATATTCCAAAACTGGATTTGGACCATAGTTAAATATAGTTATACCTGAAGCCTTTCATTAGGATTGAGTTCTGAAGTTGAGGGTTTAGAAGTGAGAGCTGTTCAACAGTACTGTCTTTGTTCCTTCACAAACAAACTATCATCCACTGATTAAGAGCTCCTCCTTTTCTGTTGAATATGTCTTTACTGGGACTTTTCAGAGGCAGCACTAAATCTAGTTTCATTCTTCGCCACAGGGCAGAGCACCCACATGGAGTTTACAAGTTATGGTAGCATTTTATCATGATTTCCACTTTATTGCTTTATTGCTGTTGTAGGAAGTCATTATACTTGTATAGCTTCCAGATACATGTGATCCTACCTGTAATCAGTGGGATGTTTTGTTATGTGCTTGATACGTAGTTCATTCAGACACCAGCCCTATAAAAGGGGTGTGTATGTGCGTATGTGTGTATGTGCACGTCTGAACACTTCTGTATAAACGGCTATCATAAAACCATGCAAAAACATTGCGTACATAGCTTATTTGCATAAATGTCCTGTAATGCTGCTCTATTAAGTTTGTACAAACTGAAAAATCGCACATTATCACAATCATATTTATTCTCTCTCTCTCTCTCTCTCTCTCTCTCTCTCTCTCTCTCTCTCACACACACACACACACACACACACACACACACACACATTGCTTCCACATTTTTCACACTAAATTGCGAAATATTGCACACACTCTCACTTACATACTAAATGTGACACTCCCTCCGAGTAAGGTCAGCTTCCTCTTTAGTGATTGTGCCTGCACAACCTATGCTTCCATTTTTCATAGTGCACATCACACCTTAAACTCACTTTGCATAAATAGATGTGCTTTCTACTTCCAAAACATTACACAAAGAGAAACTTTCACATAGCTGTATGTACAGTGGGAAAGAAAGACACACATATGAATAGTAAGCCGAGACATACAAATGAGGAATTCTGATTTGCGTATATAGCTAATTTAACTCATGTGTGCCTGTGGCTGAGCTCTAATGATATACGTTATAAGTAGGTGAGGTTCATTGAGAGTGGCGTAAGACATTACTCTTGGCTCATTGTGTTTTAAGTCCAACTTTTGTATAACAGAGGGTATTGTTATAGGGCATGCAATCAGTGTCCAGATCAATCAGGAAAATGAGCACTACATCCAGATATCTTTCGGCTTCAAAGCCCTGCTGGCATACCGTCCCTGTTACTCAAACTTGACAGGAAGCAGAAATTCTGAAACAGACTTGTTAAAAGTGGTTTGGTCTGAAAATGAGTTATATCTCTTTTGTGTAACTGCACTGCAAAGCACAGTAAGCACTATCGCAGCTAACAGAGAATCAGAATGTTCAATAATATTTTCGACAGAAGACGTTTCGGCTGTAAGGTTACGAAAATAATGCAATATCCTTAAAATATGTTGTAATAGGGTTTGCTTCACAATGTTCTTACAACATTATTCACACAACATTTCTAGTTAGACCAATACTGCTGCCATGGAAACAATTCTGCTCAATATTCTAGGAACTGAAAAGTTTCTAGAACCGTTAGGTCTGAAAAACATTTTGTTTTTGTTGAAATTTTAGGTGATGGCATCAGAATAAATTATGGCCCTGCAATGACACTAATTATCGAAACTTATCCTCCTCAGACCTGGTGATTCTGTCCTCTGCGGGAGACATGGATTTAGGTATATCTGCATATGCGATCATGCTGAACCCTAGTGTATTGTTTAAAGGACATCCTGGGCCTTGTAGTGATGTCACATTGGCCAGCTAGCAGTACAGGTAGTTAGAAAGTTGATCAGCTGATTAGGAGCTAGAGCTAGGGGAAAAGGATAACACTCATCATGCTCCATTTTGGGTCAGAAGCAAAATATAATCTAGGGTACTGAAGTTAATTCAAAATTCTATTTTATTTAGCTGTACTTATTTATTTATTTATTTTTTAACTCTGTGCCTTTTTATATTTTCAGCTGCACACAATATAGTCTATGGCTTCATACTGATATTATTAAATTAGCTAAAAGTATATTAAACTATGCTTGTCCTTTCCTCCTTGTACCTATTAGGTTTGAATACTACAATGGACGAGAGTATGATACAAGACTGGAGATCCTAAAAGAACTTTGAGCAGTACATAGATTACAAAGTGTTTGAGGCTAGGAAGCAAAGATGAGGGTTCCCCTCTATGAATATGAACATAACTCTATGAATATGACTTGATTCTTCAAGATTAGAAAATAACTCAAAATAGCAAATGATCTTGACATTTCTGAGGAAGACAAAATAAATGATATTCTATGGAAAGTGAGGCCACTACTGACCAGAGTGCAAGGCTTTCTCAATCTACCAAGACCAGACAAGGCGTCATTAGATGAACAGATGATCCCTTTAAGTGCGGTTTGTTCCCGGGAAGCCGTGTCCAACAGGATTGAACATCTTTGTTATTGCCAGTCCAAATGGTTTAGTGTTGGATTTTGAAGTGTACAGATGCAAGAATATATTCAGAGATGTCAAACAGTCTGCACAATGCTCCATTTTTTGTCCTGACTACCACTAACAGCTGAATTCACGTCAGATCATGTATGAAATGTAACAAATGAAAGATGTTTCTATGTGTTTCCAGTCAGAAGAACATCCTTGTGTACCATTAATTACTGTTACCTCCTTCAGTCCTGGGTGTTACACTGATTGACATCACATATTACTTAGTCACATCAAATGTTATTTGAAGGAACAACTTCAACACTTAAGGGAATTTAAAGAATGTGTTTCTTCATTTTATTTATTTCTTTATTCTATTTTTTCTTTAGTAATAAAACCTCCTGAGTGATGATTCGCTGTGGCGACCCCTGAAGGGAAAAGCCAAAAGAAGAAGAAGAAGAAGTAATAAAACCTCCTTGCTAAAAAAAAAATTAAAATACTTTCTCATCGACATGCAAACTGAACATTCAAACAAAATACTTGTATTATGTAAACAAACAAACGACCGAAAAATCCCTTTGAGTATGAAAACTTTTTTTCTGCCAGGTCTCAGGAGGATATAAGGAGGATATATGCCAACAACACAAAAGGCCTCATTGTTGGTTCAAAGAAGAACAAATGTGTCACAGTGACTGGAGATGACCTAGATTGAATTTCTACTTCATGACAGATCTCTGAGAACTTGTCTTGGATTTAAAGGTGATTTAAAATGTGAGAAAAATGCAGTGTAACTTTTACGCTCTGGTAAAGAACATGGTCTGGCACTGTGTCACTGAAACAGCCGACAGCTACTGATTAAGCGCTGCGGGGAAAAACCCCTTCTACAATAAAACTGGCAATCCTGAGATTTCATCTTACATCCATACGCTTGCTGTCACAGAACCTTAACTTTTAGCTCAATTGGTGCACCAAGAACAATACGACAATCTGCAAGCAAACATGAAACATTTACACTTCTTTGTTTAATTTTTTTACTTTCTACTTATAGCACCTACTGTAAGTAAGCTAAAGAAAGATTTCGGTCAGTGTTATGTCCCAGGCTGTGAGAAAAACAAACCCATATTATGTGCACCACCAACATTCACTCAATCAGGACAAGCATTTAGGTATTAGTGATGGGAAATCTATTCTTCAGCGAGTCAGAGAGTCATTCTGGTTCAGCTCACCAATAAGAGCTGACTTTTTCTCTCCCATAAATAGCTCATTGCCATTTTTTCCTCTGAACCAGTGATTGCTCCTCTTTCTTCATTTTAATTAACTGCAGAAGTAACAGCATTGCGTATGTCTAAAAAACAATAAAAAACACATGTCGGCTCCCAACATTCACCTGAAAGAGCTGCCTCAGTTGGCCCACTCGCTTTTCAACATCACATCACTATTAGATGTAGCAGTGCAGCAGTCGATTACTATTCGCTGTGTCTGCTAATTAAGTCAAGAGCATCATAATTTTGTAACTACAATACCATAAAATGAATGAATCCCATTATTTCCGTATCACAAAAAGACCAGGCGATGTTTTTTTTTCAGTCTTCAACTGTCCAGTTTTGGGGAGTCTGTGCCCACTGGAGCCTCAGATTCCTGTTTTGAAGCTGATGTGCTCTTCTACTGTTGTAGCCTCTGCCTCAGCGTTCAACTTTTTGTGTGTTATGAGATGCTTTTCTGCTCACCACAGTTATAACAGAAGATTATTTGAGTTACCTTATCCTTCTTGTCAACTCAAACCAGTCTGGCCTTTCTCCTCTGACCTCTCTCATCAACTAGTGGATGTTTTTTGTTTTTCACACCATTCTGTCTAAACTCCTGTGAAAATCTCAGAAGAAAAAAACAACCAAAAACTAAAACCAGCCCATCTGGCAGCACTAGCCATGCCAAGGTCAAAGTTACAGAGATCACATTTTCCCCTGTTTGTTGTTATGATCATTAACTGTGCTTCTGCCGCATGATTGGCTGATTGGATAATTGCATGAATGTGCAGGTGTACATGTGTTCCTAATAAAGTGGTCGGTGAGTGTATGTTAACTTATTATTTATATATAGGCTAACGTTAGCTAGCTCACAAATGGAGACCCAAATGGTGTTTAAATATTACTTTATATTCTTATAATATATTCTATATTTTTATAATATTTTATCTGTGTTTAAATAATATTTTGGGAATTGTGACTAGTGGAATAACATGTTTGCTTTGATATTGACACTAAATTGTAAGTTGCTTAAGATGTTCCTGCCATAAAAAGAAAAGATTTGACGTCAGTGGCAGGTTGAGCGTGTGACGTGATTAGAGCAGACTGTACATGTGAGGCGGAGAGTGCATGTCTGCAGACAGACACGTCTCGACCCCTTACGTGTCCTTGTGCGTGCGTGACTCACAAACTGATGCTGATTGCTGCACTCTCACACGCTTGCTGCTAGCACATGGCTTGAGGAAAACACAGAATTCGCCTTCACATGGTAATCTCTCTCTCTCTCTCTCTCTCTCTCTCTCTCTCTCTGTCTCTCTCTCTCTCTCTCTCCCTCTCTCTCTCTCTGTCTTCCACCCCATGATCTTTAAGGATCAATATACTTTCCTCTTCCAACAGGTGCTGTTCTTCCAAGCCAGTGCTTTAACAGTGTCTCTTCCTCTACATTCTCTACATCCTCAACATTGAGAGACACAGATGAATGAGATAAAGCATGGATTCTGCTAACCGTTTAAATGGTTCTACGATGCAAAACAACAACCCAGAATCAAGGCTGCAGTGTCAAATATATGATATTATAATGCCAAATTAAAAAAAAAATCTATATATGCAGTTTTCGTTTCACTTTAACACATCATTTTAGTCATGAAGAGCTTTCTAAAGTGCTTCACTGTTGAATTAGTTGTGTTTTTCTCTCTTTCTTTTGTTTTTTTTTCCAGGGAATTTATTCCCACTCTTCTTATTCCTGTATGGGAATATTAAGTTATTCCTGTAGGGAATATTTTCATCTGTGTGCAAGCCCTTAAGAAACAGAAATAAAAGGTCTCTCTAATGTTTTCTGATTGTGTCAACTCTGATTCCCAGGAACCCGATGCTTCATGGAAAGCTGAATTCTCGATTCTTAACATTCCTAAAGAATGCCTTCTAGGCTAGATAACCACATACAGTCAGGTTCATAAGTATTTGGACAGGGACACAAATTTCGTCATTTTGCCTCTGTACACCACCACAGTGGATTTGATATGATGCAATCAAGATGGGATTGAAGTGTAGACTTTTAGCTTTAATTCAAGGGGTTTAACAAAAAATATTGCATTATCCGTTTAGGAATTACAGCCAATTTTTACAGAGTACTTTGCCAGGCCATTACTGCAGCTGCCTTCAGTTGGTGCTTGTTTGTGAGTCTTTCTGCCTTCAGTTGTGTCTTCAGTAAGTGAAAAGCAGCTCTATTGGGTTGATGTCATCAGACATTTAAGATCATTTAATTTCTTTGCTTTAAGAAGCTCATGGGTTGCTTTTGTGGTACGTTTTGCGTCATTATCCATCTGTACTGTGAAGTGCTGTCCTATCAGTTTTGCAGCATTTGACTGAATCTGAGCAGAAAGTATAGCTCTATACACTTAAGAATTCATCCTGTTACTTTTATCAGCAGTCACATCATCAGTAAACACCAGTGACCCAGTTCCACTGGCAGCCATACATGTCCATGCCATAACACTGCCTCCACATGTTTGACAGATGATGTGGTATACTTTGGAACATGAGTCCTTTCTTTCCTTTGCCATACTCTTCTCTTCCCATCATTCTGGTACAAATTAATCGTTCCAGAAATAGTCAGGCTTTTTTTTTTTTTTTTTTTAGCAAAGTCTAATCTGGACTTTTTATTCTTCAGAGTTACCAGTGGTTTGCATCTTCAGGTAAACTGCCTGTATTTACATTCATGAAGGTGTCTCTTGATTGAAGACTTTGACAATGATATGCCTACCTCCTCCAGAGTGTTCCTGACTTGGCTAGATGTTGTGAAGGAGTTTTTCTTCACCAAGGAAAGAATTCTGCGATCATCCACTTTAGTTGAATGGCCTTCCAGGACTTTTGGTGTTGCTGAGCTCACCAGTGCACTCCATCTTTTTAAGAATGTACTAAATTGATTTGGCCACTCCTAAAGATTCTGCTCTCTCTGATAGGTCTGTTTTGTTTTTTCAGCCTAATGATGGCCTCCTTCACTTACATCAACACCTCTTTGGATCACATAGTGAGAGTTCCCATGACCAACTACCAAATGTAAATTCAACGCCTGGAATCAAATCCAGACCTTTTATCTCCTTAATTTGTCATGAAATAATGAGGAAACAGGTCACACATGGCCATTAAACTGCTTATTAATTCAATTGTCTAATTACTTTTGAGCCTGTGAAAATGGAAGGACTCTGTAAAAAATGGCTGTAATCCCTAAACAGCTTATGCAATATTTTTGTTAAACCCCTTGAATTAAAGCTGAAAGTCTGCGTAGGTCATAACATAAAAAATGGGTTGTACGAGGTCTTCTATAGCTCTGAAGATTACCTTGAGAAAACACAGGACTCTAGGCAATTCTTAAACATGTTTCTTTCTTGGAAATGAAACAAACAAACAAACAAACAAACAAATCAAATCAAAATTATAATGAGTCAAATCAATTATGAACAGATTTAGGCTGAAACTCTGGATTACCAGATTCAGTAGTTTGCAGTGCAGTATAGAATTAAAGCAGAACTATATTTTTATAGGCTGTTATTTGTCACAAACCAGTGCCATTGTAATGGTGCTGCTGATTGTAAAATGAAACTCATAAACATACACCTGGCATTATAGCAGCTAAAAGCAATAGACTACTAAGGGTAGCAGATAAAATATTACATTTAGCAATACACAAGTTGTGACATTTACACAATCTAAACACAATCACAATCCTGCTAATCAGGATTTAAAATGCATTGTCTGAAAGAGTGCAAGTATAATTGAATTGCAGGCATATTAAATGATTCAGTCGCAAAGCAATTTAAAAACAGAAACTGCCCATTCCAGCAACACAATCCTCTGACATTCCTGTTGTGTTTCTTTCTCCATAGCACTGCCCTTGGCACAGTTTCTAGGCTTTACGTAACTGCACTGGCCTCAGACACTGTGTTACACTGACACGTTTACCTCCTGCTGCATGTGAACTCGCTGTCACATGGCGACGTTCTCGCCTCCCTCCTCTCCTCCCTCCTCCCCTCCCTTCTTCCCTCCCACACTCAGGTGCTTAGGTTAAAGGGAAAGAAAACATATGAACCATTACAAAATGTAAAGCATCTGGCACGGTTATAAATTCAACGATTCTGAGCAAAAATATACAGTATTCATATATTTTATGTTGTTGTGTCTATCAAAAAATTGTATTTGTACTTTGCTTCACAAAGTACGTGAAGTCTCTCATGCTCACCACTCTCACATTACCTGCTTGTGTTTATAGTAATTGCTTTGTAGTGTGTACAGGATTTCCAGATGTTCTCAGATGTACTTTTAAAAAAAAAAAATAAATAAATAAAAGATGCCTGTTGTGCAGCTGTTGTCTACAGCTAGGCCTTCAATTACAAAAACACAAAGTGAAGAAGACTTTTACAGACTCCTTCTAGCCATAAAGGTACAAGTTGGTTTGCCAGTTTGCCTGGTCAGGGTTGCAGTGGATCCGGAGCCTATGCCTAGAGCAGTGGGCATGAGGTGAGAATACACCCTAGATGGGTTACCAGGTCAGTTCACAATACAGACTTAATTTACAAAATGTTCCTGTTATCCTAAATGTAGTCAATCGGCGAAAATATATTTGGTGTCTGACACTTTACTTGCACTGAAGTTATGAGACTAAAAGCTAATGGAATTCCAAATTAGAGGTGTGCATGGGATTGTTATTTTAATCCTACTCTTGCCCGCTTTCAAAGGAACACAACAAACATATCCTGTACCATGACACAAGCAGCCCAGCGCATCCAATATGCTCCTTTATATCTGGATATAAAAACTGACGCTCAAGCCGACTTTTAGCTGGGTACAGCAGGATCTCAGTCCTGATACACACCTGTGGTCCAACTCTTTTGCATAAATAACCAGATATTCTGATATGGGCTTCAAACAACACTGTTAAGCGACCAAAACCACATTTAAATAAACAATTTTGTTAAAAAAAAACAAAAAAACAAAAATAGTATGGATAGTCAGTGTCTGTGGTGGCCCGAATCTCTTTGGAGCCCTAGGCACAATGTTCCATTGAAACTTTCCATTTCCATTGACACATCAAAATATATCTAACTTAGCTGCACTAAACCAAATCTAAACAAATTTATTGTGTTTAGATTAGGTGTTTGGTTTTATAAGTGCACTTAGCTTATAAAGTCATCTTTATGAGGCCCAATAACATTTGCAAATCATGGTTTTGACTAAATCGACACTTTTTTAAAAGTGCACATTCGGCACGAGTTTGGGACTGAGTCGGTGACGGGGCAGCATTTGATTGGCTGAAGCCAGTGCCTGTGTTGGACAATTTTGATGACTTGCACTCTTACGATCCTGCCAGAATTGGTGCTGTTGGGGAGAGGGCGCAGAAGGTTGTGTGACATTATGTGGCATATACTTATAGACAAGATTTTGGGTGAAAAACCCTTCCATTATTTAGCCTTCAATTATATAGACTAGACTTCCATTACAAGTTAGCTTCATGTTAGTGGTGCTGTCTTGAAACAGACTGGCATTCATTATGTAGAGGAAGTAAAAGGGTAAACAGTAATCTATTATGATTAACTGCAAGCAGGTTTACCAACAGCTCTATAAACACTGCCTTACTGTTACTATTATTGCTGCTTTAATAACCTGTCATGTCAAAGTGCAAGCAAATGATTATCCTCTGTTTATTCTGTGATTATGATTACCTGTAATCGTGAAGCTCGAGACTACAACTGTGGCCTATAAATACCACTGAATTGATCATTTTATTCATCACATGTCTACAAGATTATTCACTAATAACTGTGAAATAGTTACATTGTTATATTACTAATGCCCATGACATGACCCTAAGGACTTTTTATGTTAAATCATGAGGCACTCCTGCAGTCAGAACACACATTACCTGTTTAGCCTTTAGTTAGATGCAGTCATTAGCATGATTCGCACATAGAGAGGATTTAAAGTAGCCAATCCACCTACTGGAATGTTTTTGGGAGGAAACCTGGAAAACCCAGAAGAAACCCACAGACAGTAACCCGAGCTCAGGAACCAGGGACACTGGATGCTACCTGCTTCCTGCTTCCGGATACCGTGCTTCAGAGAACACTACTACATGCAAAAACATGAAAGATACATTATTATATTTTTATTTAAATCTCTTTAATGTTTTATACATGTAGTAGTATTCTCTGAGACACAGTATCAGTCATGTATTTCCCACAAGCTTAAAGCAATTGTATGTTTTCTACCTCTTTAAGGCAGAAGGAAGAAGGAGGGAGGGTGGAGGGTGACGGCTGCTCCTGTAACCTGACTCTCTCAGTACTGCTGCACAGCAGCTATTAATATAACCTCATTGGCCTCAATGTTCCAGAGTTCGTGGTCTCTATCTATCTTTCCCTCTCTTTCTGAGAAAGCAAGAGGTTTCATGGTTACAATGTTGAAATAATGATGGATTTTAGGGTTTTTCAACCACTTTTTTTTTTTTTTTTTACATGCCCTTACTGAACCCTTAATAGAGCCTCAGTGGCCTCAGGGTTCAAGGTTGTCTTTCTCTCCCTGTGTGTGTGCATGTGTGTGTGTGTGTGTGTGCGTGTGTGTGTGTGTGTGAATTCAGAATTCAGGACCCCATCGTACCTTCCTTTTTTCTTAGTGCACAATGATGAAATACTGATCAGTTTTCATTTCATTTATCAATCAATAAACAAGTTTTATTGATTGACAAATAAAGTATGATTGATTTTAAGGTTTCTAAACACAAGTATTATCGGCTTCCATTTTTCAAACATGCCCCAATATCAATGGCCTCAGAGTTCAAGGTCTCTCTGTTTACACAGCCATTTATTATTTTACATGGGTAAGGCCTATAACTACACAGTCATTAGAGATTCTTTATGACAGGGAACAGAACTGGATTTTCCTGGCATGGGGGTTTAAAATATCTTGACTCTAATTCCAGCAAGAGTCTAAATGCGAGAGTGAAAGTTTGAGACCTAGATGCGTATTTATTTGCATGAGTGCTAGATACGATCTTGTCACATATTAGTTGCGCATATTATGCTTAAAGCTATTAATTATTAATGCCCAAATAGAATTTATAGCTATTAAGCTATTAATATCTAACTCTAACTCATATTTGTATTGCTTTCTTGATGTCTGCATGAAATAGGGAACTCTTTTGTAAAAGCTTTTGACTTTGTCCTAATACCAGGAAGTTGACATTTGTAGAATTTATATTGTGTCTGTGCATTTCCTTCTCCGAAGAGCCAGACATCCATCCAAATCAACAGAAATGGTTGAATAAACACAAAATCAATATTTTGCAATGGCCATCTCAGTCTCTGGAACTCTACTGGGGTCTGAATGGAAGAGGGTAGATTGTACTACTTGTACTATATATTGTACTATTATGGTGGAGGCAGTGTTATGGCATGGGCATGTATGGCTGCCAATGGAANTGGAACGGGCTCACTGGTGTTTATTGATGATGTGACTGCTGACAGAAGTAGCAAGATGAATTCTGAGGTGTATAGGATCTCAACCCGATAGAACATGCTTTTCACTTACTGAAGACAAGGCTGGAGGCAGAAAGACCCACAAACAAGCAGCAGCTGAATGTGGCTGCAGTGAAGCCTGGCAAAGCATCTCCAGGGAGGAAACTCAGAATTTGAGTTTTGAGAACATGGGCNTGTCCAAATACCTTTGAGCCCCTGAAAATGGAGGTACTTTGCTTAAAATGGCTGTAATTCCTAAATGGTAAATGCTACATTTTTGTCTTAAAATAAAGCTGAAAGTCTACACTTCCATCACATCTCAATATATATATTGATTGATTGTTGCTTATTTTTTATGACCTAAATAGATATAAGCAAGCATTAGTGGTCCAAACTAATTATTACTACCAAACAAATGGATAAATTGGTTATAACAATAAATGTTTGCTGTGTGATGTACCCATCCACCCAGTCTGTATTGTCACATGTCCTTTTCAGTTCAAACAACACATTCTAACTATTTCCTCATAACTCCCTTTGCTCGAAAGGGCTTTATTGTTTGGAGTGGTTACGTGACCATGGTGTTGTGTAAAACCCTCACACACACCACCACAGTTGTTGCCAAACACAGATAAGAGTGGTTGAATCATTAACGAGCCAAAGCCAGGGGGGATGGTTGAGTTGGCTGTGTGTGTGTGTGTGTGTGTGTGTGTGTGTGTGTGAAATGGAGCCAAAGGATGAATAGTGAGTGAGTAAGTGTGTGTGTGTGTGTGTGTGTGTGTGTGTGTGTGTGTGTGAGAGAGAGATAGAGCAAGAGAGAGGGAGATTGAGAGAGAGAGAGAGAGAGAGAGAGAGAAAGAACCAGGTCAGCAGTTGCATGTGAGAGGGAATT